>WNWK01009130.1:0-37500 GCA_009830355.1 Cherax destructor | reverse complement strand
CACTCCACTTGCTAGTCTCACACTCCACTTGCTAGTCTCACACTCCACTTGCTAGTCTCACACTCCACTTGTTAGTCTCACACTCCACTTGCTAGTCTCACACTCCACTTGCTAGTCTCACACTCCACTTGCTAGTCTCACACTCCACTTGCTAGTCTCACATTCCACTTGCTAGTCTCACACTCCACTTGCTGTCTCACACTCCACTTGTTAGTCTCACACTCCACTTGCTAGTCTCACCTCCACTTGCTAGTCTCACACTCCACTTGCTAGTCTCACACTCCACTTGTTAGTCTCACACTCCACTTGCTAGTCTCACACTCCACTTGCTAGTCTCACTCCACTTGCTAGTCTCACACTCCACTTGTTAGTCTCACACTCCACTTGCTAGTCTCACACTCCCTGTAGTCTCACACTCCACTTGCTAGTCTCACACTCCACTTGCTAGTCTCACACTCCACTTGCTAGTCTCACACTCCACTTGCTAGTCTCACACTCCACTTGCTAGTCTCACACTCCACTTGTTAGTCTCACACTCCACTTGTTAGTCTCACACTCCACTTGCTGGTCTCACACTCCACTTGCTAGTCTCACACTCCACTTGTTAGTCTCACACTCCACTTGTTAGTCTCACACTCCACTTGCTAGTCTCACACTCCACTTGTTAGTCTCACACTCCACTTGCTAGTCTCACACTCCACTTGCTAGTCTCACACTCCACTTGCTAGTCTCACACTCCACTTGCTAGTCTCACACTCCACTTGCTAGTCTCACACTCCACTTGCTGGTCTCACACTCCACTTGTTAGTCTCACACTCCACTTGTTAGTCTCACACTCCACTTGTTAGTCTCACACTCCACTTGCTAGTCTCACACTCCACTTGCTAGTCTCACACTCCACTTGCTAGTCTCACACTCCACTTGTTAGTCTCACACTCCACTTGCTACTCTCACACTCCACTTGCTAGTGTCACACTCCACTTGCTGGTCTCACACTCCACTTGTTAGTCTCACACTCCACTTGCTGGTCTCACACTCAACTTGTTAGTCTCACACTCCACTTGCTAGTCTCACACTCCACTTGCTAGTCTCACACTCCACTTGCTAGTCTCACACTCCACTTGCTAGTCTCACACTCCACTTGCTACTGTCACACTCCACTTGCTACTGTCACACTCCACTTGCTACTGTCACACTCCACTTGCTACTGTCACACTCCACTTGCTACAGTCACACTCCACTTGATACTGTCACACTCCACTTGCTACTTTCACACTCCACTTGCTAGTCTCACACTCCACTTGCTACTTTCACACTCACTTGCTACTCTCACACTCCACTTGCTTTCACACTCCACTTGCTACTCTCACACTCCACTTGCTACTGTCACACTCCACTTGCTACTGTCACACTCCACTTGCTACTGTCACACTCCACTTGCTACTGTCACACTCCACTTGCTACTGTCACACTCCACTTGCTACTGTCACACTCCACTTGCTACAGTCACACTCCACTTGATACTGTCACACTCCACTTGCTTTCACACTCCACTTGCTACTCTCACACTCCACTTGCTACAGTCACACTCCCCTCGCTACTCTGATGTACTAAAATATACCCAAACTTTCCCACACACCCCGCTTCACACACACACACACATAAACACACACACACACTCACACACACACACACACACACACACATACATACAACAGGCCTAGTGTCTAATTGACATGTGCCTAGGACAAAATGGTAACTAACACACACACACAGGAACGTAGCACTAAACTACAGACCAGTGTCACTGACATGTATAGTATGCCAGGTCATGGAGAAGATTATCAGGAGAAGAGTGATGGAACACCTAGAAAGGAATGAGCTTATCAACGACGGCCAACACGGTTTCAGGGACGGGAAATCCTGTGTCACAAACCTACTGGAGTTCTACGACAGGGTGACAGCAGTAAGACAAGAGAGAGAGGGGTGGGTAGACTGCATATTCTTTGACTGTAAGAAGGCGTTTGACACAGTTCCATACAAGAGATTAGTGCAGAAGCTGGAGGACCAGGCAGGGGTAACAGGGAAGGCACTACAATGGATCAGGGAATACCTGTCAGGAAGACAGCAGCGAGTCATGGTACGTGGCGAGATGTCAGAGTGGGGGCCGGTGACGAATGGGGTTCCACAGGGGTCAGTCCTAGGACCGGTGCTGTTTCTGGTGTTTGTGAACGACATGACGGAAGGAATAGACTCCGAAGTGTCCCTATTTGCAGATGATGTGAAGTTGATGAGAAGAATTCAATCGGACGAGGATCAGTCAGAACTACAAAGGGATCTGGGCAGGCTGCAACCCTGGTCCAGCAATTGGCTCCTGGAGTTCAACCCCACCAAGTGCAAAGTCATGAATATTGGGGAAGGGCAAAGAAGACTGCAGACGGAGTACAGTCTAGGGGGCCAGAGACTACAAACCTCAATCAAGGAAAAAGATCTTGGGGTGAGTATAACACCAGGCACATCTCCTGAGGCGCACATCAACCAAATAACTGCTGCAGCATATGGGCGCCTAGCAAACCTAAGAACAGCATTCCGACATCTTAATAAAGAATCGTTCAGGACCCTGTACACTGTGTACGTTAGGCCCATACTGGAGTATGCAGCACCAGTTTGGAACCACACCCAGCCAAGCACGTAAAGAAGCTAGAGAAAGTGCAAAGGTTTGCAACAAGCCTAGTCCCGGAGCTAAGGGGTATGTCCTACGAGGAGAGGTTAAGGGAAATCGACCTGACGTCACTGGAGGACAGGAGAGATAGGGGGGACATGATAACGACATATAAGATACTGAGAGGAATTGACAAAGTGGACAAAGACAGAATGTTCCAGAGATGGGACACAACAACAAGGGGACACAGTTGGAAGTTGAAGACTCAGATGAATCACAGAGATGTTAGGAAGTATTTCTTCAATCACAGAGTGGTCGGGAAGTGGAATAGTTTGGGAAGCGATGTAGTGGAGGCAGGTTCCATACATAGCTTTAAGAAGAGGTATGATAAAGCTCATGGCGCAGGGAGAGTGACCCAGTAGCGGCCAGTGAAGAGGCGGGGCCAGGAGCTGTGAATCGACCCCTGCAACCACAACTAGGTGAGTACAACTAGGTGAGTACACACACACACACATACACACGCGCGCGCGGTCAGAGTGTAGGGGCAACAAAGCTCCCAGAATTTAACGTTTTTAGGGCGTGTTTTAGCTCTTAACAGAAGCCAGTGATAGTGTCTGGGTTAGTGAACAACCCAACAAGTGACATCGAGGTCTTAAAAAGTGAAATAGACGAGAGGAAGACTCAAATTTCAGGAAATTTGAAAGTGCCAAAACCGGTTAGAGGTCTACAAGGCACTGCTGCCACAGAGCTACAAATTGTCAACTGACAAGGACAAGTAAACCCAAAGTCAGAAATTCAAGTGAAAATCAAGTTGGTTAGTGAGTGAACTGTGAGGTAACATATAACAAGTGCGACAACATAACAAACAATAGGAAGAAAATAGAAAGAAAATAAAAGCAGTGAAGGTTGGCAGTAGGCCTCCAGGAAGTGTTTACTGCCATAGTCAGGCTGTGTGTCTTAAATAAGGAAAGAAGTGAAGTACCAGTAAAGTGTAAACACTTGAGAGGCGTGTGGAGAATATATATACAAATACATAAGATTAGTGTAACTGATCATAGGAGCAAAGTGATTGCAAAAAAAAATATAGGAGATGGAAGGTAAGACACTCTCTGCAGGGAGCGGCAACGAGATCCACTTCAGTACCACTTCACTGCCAGCCGCATGTAATATTCGTCTAGTTGGGTTGCATGGGGTCAACAGTGCCAGTCGTACATGCTGGAACCTGAGGGTCACTCACTCCTGGAGCTATCAGCATTAGAGTAAACAGCATTTACTAGCATTTAAGTACAAGAGTACAAGAATAACCCTAGAAAGCTCTGGCAACAACTAAAACAGTTGGGGTATAGCCATAAACCCGTAGATAGATCTAACATAGTACTAAATGTTGATAACGAGGTATGCCACGAAACAACTAAAGTGGCAAATTGCTTTAATTCATACTACACAACTGTCGCCTCAACACTAGTAAGTAAGCTACCAGCTGTATCAAATACCTTTAACACAGACTCTGATAAGTTTAAAACATACTACGTATATCAATAAAGGGGTAACTCAAAACAATTGTCAACTAGTAAGTGTATCTCATGACTTCGTGCAAAAAGAACTAAGCAGGTTAAACCCAACTAAGAGCACCGGACCTGATAACATCCCGTCTAAGTTCCTAAAAGATGGTGCCTCTGAACTGGCAATTCCCATTGCTCACATAATAAATCTGTCCATCACTACTAATACAGTACCAGAGGGGTTCAAGGAGGCCAGAGTTACTCCTATCTTCAAGAAAAATAGTAGGTCCGATTTCAGTAACTATAGGCCTGTTAGTATACTCAGTGTAATATCCAAAATTTTAGAGAGGGCGGTGTACTGTCAAGTAGTTAAGTATCTTAATGACAACAACATTCTTCATAGTTACCAATCAGGCTTTAGGAGCTCTTACTCAACCGACACCTCCCTAATTAATCTGATGGATTACATGAGAACTGAAATGTCGATAGGGAACCTCATAGGAATGGTAACTTTAGACTTGCAAAAGGCCTTCGATACTGTCATCCACAATGTATTATGTAAAAAACTTCAAGCTATCGGCATAGGTTCCACAGACTGGTTTAAGTCCTATCTTAGCAATAGGAAACAAATTGTCAAAATCAACAAAACAGAATCAGAACCACTGCCGATAGCATGTGGAGTTCCCCAAGGTAGTATTCTGGGTCCCTTATTATTCCTGTGTTATGTAAATGACATGTCCATCAGTGTCAAGTGCAAACTCCTACTGTATGCGTATGACAGTGCTCTGTTAGTGTCAGGTAAAGACCCACAAGATATAGCTAATGTATTAACACTGGAACTAGAGTCCTGCAGCAAATGGTTAGTAGACAACAAGTTATCGTTACACCTCGAAAAACAGAAGCCATACTCTTTGGCACGAAATATAAACTGAGAAGGGTAAATAATTTTAATGTCCGATGTAATGGGGAATCCATCACCTCAGTTTCCTCAGTAAAATATCTGGGAATCCCCTTTGACCCATGCATGTCAGGAGAATTGATAGGTAACAGTGTAGTAAAGAAAGCGAATGCCAGACTGAAGTTCCTCTACAGACAAGCCCAATGTCTACCTACTGAGGCTCGCAGGACCCTATGTCTAGCCCTTATACAATGTCATATTGACTACGCTTGCACTTCATGGTACTCTGCCTTGACAAAAAAACTGAAAGATAAACTGCAAATCACACAGAACAAAATGATAAGATTCATCCTGGACCTGGGAACAAGAAAACATGTAGGCCAGGATGAATTACAACAATTAGATATGCTGAATATTGAAGACAGAGTAAAACAACTTAAGTTGAATCAAGTTTATAAAATTGCTCACAAACAGTGTCCAGAATATCTTGCTGCCAATTTTGTCAAGGCTGGGAACCAAAGCAGTCATAGTACTAGGGGGAGAGAGCACAACTTTGTAGTACCCACAGTCAGTGGCCAGGCTTCAAACACCTTTTATTGTACAGCAATAAAGGAATGGAACAGACTGCCTGTCACATGTCAAAGCCAGTCATAGCATGAGCAAGTTCAAGAAGAGAGCCAAAAGGTACCTAATGAATGTAGCGACAGAAAGGGAGGAGAATTATTTTTATTTTTTTTAGATAACATACATGTACATGTAAATAACTCTTTTTACCTTATTCCTTTAAATTTTAGTATAATAACTAGTATCTACTAGTGTCTAATATTAAGGTATTAAATGGACCCCAATGGAAATAAGTCACTCTGTCTGACTTTTTGGGTTATCCTAAGTTTTCTACACATATGCTGCTATGTATGATAATCTATGTAACTGTATTTGTGTATACCTGAATAAACTTACTTACTTACTTACTTACTTAAGGCAGTGTCGAGTTACCTAGTGTGGGGATCATCCAGTAACACTCAAACGTGCAAATGCGGATACCCACGTACACACATACATACACACACACAAGCAAACGTGTTTTTCAGGCACTTGTAGACGTAAGTAGACTTAGTATTAGTGATCCATAGAAGGGTGAGGTGCAGTTCAGTGAGGAGGAGTATTTTTCTGGGCACTCATACACATAAACATCCACAACCAACACACACACACACACACACACACACACACACACACACACACACACGCACGCACACATGCACGCAAATGCTTAGGTCACATATACTGACAGTAAACAAACATACAGGCTACTGTCCCTTAGCCTTTCTCCTTCCTCCTCCTCCGTACCAACACCCACTCGTTTCCCTACACTCTCCACTCTCTCTCTCTTGCTCTCTCTTCCTCTCTTATTCTCTCTCTCTCCCTATCACTCTCTTTTCTCTCAATCTCCCTTCCTCCCCCATTCCCCTCTCTTCTCCTCCTTCCTCTCTTCCTAAATTCCACCCTTTCCTTCTTTCTAGCCCCCTTCCCACTCTTTCTCCACCCCATTACTTTCCCTGTCCCCCTCCCTCTCCCCATATCTCCCCCTTACCACTTCCCAACCCCTAAACACACACACACGTGGATACCTATGTACACACATACCAATTCTCTTTGCTGACAACACGACTTATTTCATCTCCCACCCAAATCTTGCCTCACTCAACACCATTGTTATGAAGAGCTACTAAACATATCATCCTGGATGACTGCCAATAAACTTACACTTAATTAACACTGACAAAACCTTCTACATTATATTTGGTAACAGAACAGGTGTTGCACAACTGAACATAATGATTGACAACACTCTTATTGCTAAACACAATGAGGGCAAATTCCTGGGCCTACACCTTGACAGCAACCTGAATTTCAGCACTCATATCTAATACATAGCAAAAATGTATCCAAAATGGTTGGGATCTTCTCTAAGATACATTACTATGTACCACAATCAGCCCTACTCACACTATACTATTCACTCATCTATCCCTACCTCACCTATGCCATATGTGCTTGGGGATCAACAGCAACAACTCACCTAAAACCAAAAATAACTCAACAAAAAGCCGCAGTAAGAATTATCACGCAATCCAATCCCAGGCAACAACCCCTCCCCCACTCTTCAAAGACCTAAACTTACTCACTGTTCAGAACATCCACACTTACTACTGTGCAACCTACATGTACAGAACCATAAATTCCAATATTAACCCTGAACTAAAAGATAAGATAAGATTTTCTTCGGATTTTTAACCCCGGAGGGTTAGCCATCCAGGATAACCCAATAAAGTCAGTGCGTCATCGAGGACTGTCGTTCTTAATAGTTCTTAATAGTTGTGACAAGACCCATAGACACAATACCAGATACAAAAATCTCTATAACATTCCCCGTGTCTGGCTAAATCTATACAAACGTTCAATGTACATTAAAGGGCCTAAAATCTGGAACTCCCTACCTGAAAACTCCAGAACTGCAGACTCAGCCACCATTTTCAACACTATCATCAAAAAACATCTTATCTCACTAACACACCCCACCATAAAATAACTACATGACAACCACCTATTCATGCACACACACACACACACATCCTCCTCATCTACACCTACACTGACCCAAAGGACAGTAAACATAAAATCCCGAATATAGCTATTGCCTAATAAATCTCAAACTAGTCTTCAGTTTGCCTGATACTCAAATAAAGGAGCTTTAATAGAAACTATGTAACAGGCCAAGACGAAACCATTCTCATTACTAATTTTACAAATTGCCATAATCTAAATATTCTGAACTACCTCATTATTGTAAATATATTTATTCGTTTGTAATTTGTAATATAGATTAAGATCTATTATTAGTCTACCCGAAATACCTAGCATGCCTGGGCATGCTAGGCATGCTAGTGGCCATCTTTGTAATTATTGTCTTATAAATGTAAACCACACATTGTAATCTTTACAGAGAAATAAAAATCTGAATCAGAATACACACACATAAGCACACGTGTTTTTCAGGCACTTGTAGACGTAATTAGACTTAGTATTAGTGATTCATAGAAGGGTCAGGTGCAGTTAAGTGAAGAGGAGTATTTTTCTGGGCACACATAAACATAAACACCCAGACCCAACCGACAGTAAACAAACATACAGCCTACTGACCGTCAGCCTTCCTCCTTCCTTCTCCTCCTACTTACCCACTCGTTTCCCTACACTCTCCTCTCTCTCTCCATCTCTCTCTTTCTCTCTCCCTCTCTTATTCTCTCTCTCTCTCTCTCTCTCTCTCTCTCTCTCTCTCTCTCTCTCTCTCTCTCTCTCTCTCTCTCTCTCTCTCTCTCTCTCTCTCTCTCTCTCTCTCTCTCACTATCACTCTTTTCTCTCCCTCATCCTCCCTCCCCCCCTTCCTCTGTCATCTCCTACTACTTCCTCCCTCCCTCCCTTCCATCCTATCCTTCTTTCTAGTCCCCTTCCCGCTCTTTCTCCATCCCCCATCTCTTTCCCTGTCCCCTCCCCCTCCCTTTCTCACCCCCACTCCCCATTTCTCTCTTCCTTATCACTTCCCCACCCACAAGCATACACACACACACACAAACAGCACACGCCCACATTACAACACCTAACAAAAAAAAAAAAAAAAGGATGGTGGCTCAGAAGGGTAGTCAAAGGCTCAGAGTTCCAGAGGAAAATGGCTCTGGTAGAGAAAAATGGATGGATTAGCAATGTAAATAATGGATCAAGAGTGGGAGAGCAAACAAGGTGAGATTTCTGCAAAAATGGAGAAGAGGATGGAGGCAGAGAAGAAGAAATGGGAGTCGCAAGCAAAAGACACAGAAACCAGGATAAGCACTCTAGAATATGAGGTAAATACTCTGAAGCTAGTTACAGGGCTATTGCCAAGAGGTGACATAGCATCTGAAGCAGGTACACCCCTGATGAATGAGTAGGTAGCGGAGCCTAATGGAACAGAAGGAGACATGACGTATGCTAAGGCCCTATCAGACCACCAAGCAGGGCCAAGGAATGATGGGGGAGAGCAGTTGGAAGCAAGGATAGCAGTAAGAGAGGGTGGAGATTGCATTAGGTCTTATGGAGAGGCACAACCAGGCCACCAAGAGCTACAGGAAAAATAAGGAAACAATGGATTGTACAAATGGGACCCAGAGCCACAGAGAGAAAGACAATGGGAGAAGGAGAGAGAGGTCAGTGTTTATTCATGGGCTTCAGGAGAGCTAGGGACGAACTCACAATGAAAGATGGCATAAAGAAAAACAAGAGATTGAAAACATTATCAAGGAAATTAGCAAGAATGACATGACTGAGATAGTAAATTTTCAGAGAATAGGGGGGTACTTCAATGGGAGAAATGATCCAGTCAAACTGATTTTCAAGACAGAAATAGCAAAACAGGATCCTGCAAGAGAAACCATGGCTGAAGGAATCGTCAACATACAGGAAGGTGTTCCAAGACCGAGACAGAACAAAAACAGAATTACAGCAGCTGAGGAGAGAACAGAGATGTGGAAGGGGCTAGGAAGAGACAAGAGAGAGAGGGGTGGGTAGATTGCATTTTCTTGGACTGTAAGAAGGCGTTTGACACAGTTTCACACAAGAGATTAGTGCAAATGCTGGAGGACAATGCAGGGATAACAGTTAAGGCGCTGCAATGTTGTCAGGAAGACAATAGTGAGTCATGGCACGTGGCGAGGTGTCGGAGTGGGCACCTGTGACGAGTGGGTTACACAAGGGTCAGTCCTAGGATTGGTGCTGTTTCTGGTATTTGTGAACGACATGACAGAAGGAATAGACTCCGAAGTATCCCTGCTTGCAGATGAAATGAAGTTCATGAGAAGAATCCAATCGGACGAGGACCAGGCAGAACTACAAAGGGATCTGGACAGGCTGCAGGCCTGGTCCAGCAATTGGCTCTTGGAGTTCAACCTCACCAAGGGCAAAGTCATGAAGATTGGGGAAGGGCAAAGAAGGCCGCAGACGGAGTACAGTCTAGGGGGCCAGAGACTACAAACCTCACTCAAGGAAAAAGATCTTGGGGTGAGTATAACGCCAGGCACATCTTCTGAGGCGCACATCAACCAAATAACTGTTGCAGCATACGGGCGCCTGGCAAACCTAGGAACAGCATTCCGACATCTTAATAAGGAATCGTTCAGGACCCTGTACAATGTGTACGTTAGTCCCATATTGGATTATGCAGCACCAGTTTGGAACCCACGCCTAGCCAAGCACGTAAGGAAACTAGAGAGTGCAAAGGTTTGCAATAAGACTAGTCCCGGAGCTAAGGGGTATGTCCTACGAGGTTAAGGGAAATCGACCTGACGACACTGGAGGACAGGAGAGATAGGGAGGACATGATAACGACATATCAAATACTGAGAGGAATCGACAAGTTGGACAGAGACAGAATGTTCCAGAGATGGGACACAGCAACAAGAGGTCACAGTTGGAAGTTGAAGACTCAGATGAATCACAGGGTTGTTAGGAAGTATTTCTTCAGTCATAGAGTAGTCAGGAAGTGGAATAGTTTGGGAGACGATGTGGTAGAGGCAGGATCCATACATAGCTTTAAGAAGAGGTATGATAAAACTCATGGAACAGGAAGAGTGACCCAGTTGAGGCCAGTAAAGAGGCGGGCCAGGAGCTGTCACTCCACCCCTGCAACCACAACTAGGTGAGTACAACTAGGTGAGTACACACACACTCACACGTGATCACAAAGTGCATGGAGGCAGAGAAGTTAGTGCCAAGGGGAAACAAAACAATGGGAAGACCAGAGTGAGCCCATGGTTTAGCGGGAGGTGTGGAGAGGGCAAAACCAAGTGTGATAGAGCATGGAAAAAGTATAGAAGAAAAAGGACTCGGGAAAACAAGAATTTGAGCCGAAGATCCAGAAATGAATAGTAGTAAAGTAAAGTAAAGTAAATTTTATTTCATTGCAGATTACATAGGTATTGGCGTTAACAACAGAATTTACTAAATCTAAAATAGGGCAAAGAGCCATGACATGCCAAAAGAGCAATAGGCAAAACTACAACCATGCATGGATATGAACAGAGAAACGGCAATAGGAGATAAACACAACTCGAAAAAAAGGTTACGAGAGTTTGATTATATTTACAAGTCAGGGTAAAGAGCAGTCAAGGAGCAGGTAATTAGGATGAGGAAGGAAGAAGGGGAGATCACATGGAGCGACCAGGAAGTGTGTGAAAAGCTCAGCTCAAGATTTAGGGAGGTATTTACAGTGGCGACAGAGGCTTCCAGGAAACCGAGGGAGTAAGGTACACCAGGAAGTGTTGGACACACTGCTCATAACCGAGAAGGTGAAAAAATTGCTAGTTGTACTAGATACCTCGAAGGTAGCGGGCCCAGATAACATCTCTCCATGGGTCTTGAGAGAGAGCAGAGGCACTTTGTATGCCGTTAACAACAGAATTTAATAAATCTATTAAATAGGGCAAGAGCCTGAAGTGTTGAAGACATCAAATGAGACAGATAGGCATTAAACTACAGACCAGTGTCACTGATATGTATAGTATGTAAAGTCATAGGGAAGATTACACACACAACCCGCACATATAAAATGGAGGAGCTTACGACGACGTCGGGCCGAAACGTCGTCGTAAGCTCCTCTCTTTTATATGTGCGGGTTGTGTGTGTATTGTTCCAGTCACGGTATTGTGCCTTTTTTGTTATTCATAGGGAAGATTATCGGGAGACGACTAGTGGAGCACCTAAAAAGGAATGGGCTCATACATGACAACTAGCACGGATTCAAGGAAGGGAAATTCTGTGTTACATAGTTACTGGAGTTCTACGACATGGTAACAGAAGTAAGACAGGAGAGAAGAGGGATGAATACACTGCATCTTCTTGGACTGTAATAAGGCTTTCGACCTAATGCCACACAAGAGACTGGCTCAAAACCTAGAGGAGCAGGCAGGAATTGCAGGAAAAGCACTGTAATGGATCAGGGAATACCTGGCAGGAAGGAAATAACGAGTGTTGATACGTAACGAGGTGTTAATGTGGACGCATGTGTCAAATGGGGTTCCACAAGTGTCAGTCCTAGGTCCGGTGCCGTTTCTTGTATATGTGAATGACATGAGGGAAGAGATAGATTCAGAGGTGTCCCTGTTCGCAGACGATGTGATATTAATGAGGAGAATAGAAGCGGACGAGGATCAGGTAAGACTACAAGGGGAACTGTAGAGGTTGTAAGACTGGTACAACAAATGACTCCTAGAGTGTAAAGCCATGAAGATTGGAGGACAAAGAACACCACAGACAGGGTACAGGCTAGAGGGGTCAAAGGCTGCCAACCTCACTCAAGGAAAAGGATCTTGTGGTGAGCATCATACTGTGCACATCCCTTGAATGGAACATTAGGCTAACCGCTGCAGCATATGGGTGCCTGGCAAATCTAAGAATAGCGTTTTCACATCTAAGTAAGAAGTCCTTCACGACACTGAACACAGTGTACGTCAGACCCGTGATGAAGTATGCAGCACCAGGATGGAGACCACAACAGGATAAACATGTCAAGAAATTGGAGAAAGCGCAGAAGTTTGCAACAAGACTAGTCCCAGAGCTAAGGGGGTATGTTCTATGAGAAGAGATTACGGGAACTCAACATGACAACACTGGAAGACAGGAGGGATAGGGAAGACTTGATACCGACTGTAAAATACTGAGAAGTGACAAGGTGGAAATAACGAGAGTGTTTCAGAGATGGGACACAGGAACAAGAAGAGAGAACTGTAAGTTGAAAACTCAGACGAATCATAGGGATGTTAGGGAAGTATTTATTAAGCCTTAGAGATGTCAGGAAGTGGTACCTGGTGAATGAAGTAGGGAGGATAGGACCCATAAATACTTGTAAGATGATGTACGATAAGGCTTTTGGAGCAGGGAGATATTGGTCCTAGGAAAGAGGCGGGGCCAGGATCTATATCTCAGAACCTGTAACCAAATATACAACATAATTGTCCAACGACGTGTGCCTCTGATAACTGGTAACCATTACTAACCATTTCGTTTTCCACAGTTCCCCTGCCTCCTCCACACTCTCCCACAGATCCTCTGCCTCCTCCACACTCTCCCACAGATTCTCTGCCTCCTCCACACTTTCCCACAGTTCCCCTGCCTCCTCCACACTCTCCCACAGATCCTCTGCCTCCTCCACACTTTCCCACAGTTCCCCTGCCTCCTCCACACTCTCCCACGTTTTCCAACTAGCTCGTAGCCTAAACCAGCCTATCCCTCACACTCGCACGCCCTTCCACACTCACCTATACTTTCCTTGCCCATCAGGGAGCAGCGAAGACGTGGGCCTCATGCCAAAGTTCACCGAGAATGTCCCCAACATCACGGTGACGGTGGGACGAGACGCCCTCCTGCCCTGCACCGTTGAACAGCTTAAAGGATTCAAGGTAAAGGCAAAATCTACCTCACGTGTTCTGTGTAAATGGTAATCTTTCCTCTGGGACTCTACTCAATATTTGATTGGTATGGGTCAAATTATTATAATGTATGAACAAGGCAGCTATTAGATCTGCAAAGTAACAGTCACTGCTGTCTTGGGAAGACAAAGTAAGTACCACTGCTCACTTTGATTGTAAGGTAAGGAATACACATATCTTAGAGCTGCAAAGTAATGATCACACCTATCTTAGTTCAGGCAAGTAAAGATCTTACCTATTTTAGAGCTGATAATTTAAAATCACATTGTTCATAGAGCTCAATAGTAATATCTACACATGCTTAAAACTACAAAGTTAGGCCCATGAAAACATTATTGCTTCATCGTAAAGAAAAAAACCCACTCCTGTCTTCAAGCCACAGCAGGTGAACCACACTTGTCTTACAATTAACAGGTGAGGCATAAACCAGTAAGTTAAAGGATTGGACCATACAATTGTTTGAGCTACTAGGTAAGGAGCACACCTGTCTTAGTCCTGTACTGCAAGAGTAATACCACTTTTAGAGCTAATATGTAGGAACCACACTTGTATCAGGAGCTGCTCATGTGTATTATTGGTCTTCTAGGTATGGACCACACCTGTCATTAGTCTGTTAGGTATGGACCAAACCAAACATTTGTCTGTTAGGTAGGGACCAAACCTGTCATTAGTCTGATAGGTATGGACCACACCTGTCATTAGTCTGTTAGGTAGGGACCACACCTGTCATTAGTCTGTTAGGTAGGAACCACACCTGTCATTAGTCTGTTAGGTAGGGACCACACCTGTCATTAGTCTGTCATCATGACTCACGAAATCGTAATGACACGATTGCAAGCAAACCATACCACGGGCGGGAATAGAACCCGCGGTCAGAGAGTCATAAAACTCCATCGCAGATTCTAACCCCGCCTGCGGGATGGTTTGTCAATAGTCTGCTGAGTAGGGACCACACCTGCTATTCGCCTGCTAGGTATGGACCATAATTCACTTAGAATTAGAATGTAAGCACTTCACCTGTCTAGAGCAAAAGAGTAAGGATCATACCTGTTATACAGGCTCACCTGTAGAACTACAAGATACAACAAGATAATAACAAAATCATTTTTAGTGCTACAAGTTAATAATGACACATGTCGTAAGGCTACAAGTTAAGAACCACGCTATTCATACAGCTGCGAGGCAAGGATTACTCCTGTCTTAGAGCTAAAAGGTAAAGATTACACCTGTCGTAGAGATACAAATTAAGGACAACACCTATCTTAGGGCTACAAGGAACAGGTACACGGTTTGGACCAAACCTGTCTTAGAGGTACAAGGTAGAATCACACCTGTTTTATAGATATATTACCTAAGGACCATACATGCCTTAGAGCTACAAGGTGAGTACCACACCTGTCTTAGAGATACAAGGTACGTATCGCACCCTACATTCTAGACATAACCAAGAGTTTTGAAGACAGAATCACATAAAGAGTTGAAGACAGAATCACATAAAGAGTTGAAGACAGAATCACATACAGTTGAAGACAGAATCACATGCAAAGTTGACCCTCATCACACATCTCCGGTCTTGATGCTCGCCGGTGTTGTTACCTTTGATCTATAAATATCATATCTACCTGGTCTGCACATCTACTCAGCAGTCGTGGGCTCAACTTATCTGGGCCCAGTCTTTTCTTGGACCAGCGATTTAAGGAGATGATACACTTCGTCCTGCCTTATCGTCTCTCTCTCTCTCTCTCTCTCTCTCTCTCTCTCTCTCTCTCTCTCTCTCTCTCTCTCTCTCTCTCTCTCTCTCTCTCCTTAACGCACCATCACCGTCCAACATGAGCTTCGGCCTCCGTGATAAGGAGCACCATAGACGCTCGACGGTGGATAATCAGGGTTCTCACACGTCTCTGTCACGGCCACTCTTGAAACCCCCGCCCGCAAGTAAATGGTCGCCCTTAACACCACCTTCTAACTTCCCGAAAAAAAGTGTGTTCGTATTCACCTAGGTGTGCTTGCAGGGGTCGATGTATAGCTCCTGGCGAAGACTCTTAATTTTAATAAACCGGTTTTACTAATTCCTGCCCAGGTAGGGCAGGTTGCTACGGAACGTCAACGAAATTGGGCCGAAGTAGATGGAAAGCCAAGCATGTCAAAGGGTGAATAACTAAAGAAAGTGTAATAAATACTTGTCGTTGTTCAGTAATAATCCGCATGGGGACAGGAACTCATAAAAATATTTGGTCTGTTTATATCGACCCCTTCTCTGCTGGGGTCCCAATAGGGGATCGAAATACACAGACAAATAATTTTTCTGAGTTTCTGTGTCCAAGTGGGTTATTTTTGAGCAGATTAAAGGGTATTTATTATTCGTCTTTCACAGTAAAATTAATTAATTATTTTTGAGTGCTGATGTGACATTAAAGTAAGTAAGTAAGTAAGTTTATTCAGGTATACACAAACACATTTACATAGATTAACATACATAGCAGCATATGTGTAGAGAACCTAGATAACCCAAAAAAAGTCAGACAGAGTGACTTATTTCCATTGGGGTCCTTTTAATACCTTATTATTATACAATGTAGGATATATCTTATTATTATACTATAAAGGATATATACTAGGAATAAGGCAAAAAGAGATATTTACATTTACATGAGTGTTGGATAAAAAAATAGAAAATCATTCTCCTCCCTTTCTGTCGCTACATTCATTAGGTACCTTTTGGCTCTCTTCTTGAACTGGTTCATGCTATGACTGGCTTTGACATGTGCAGTCAGTCGGTTCCATTCCTTTATTGCTGTATAATTAAAGGTGTTTGAAGCCTGGCCACTGACTGTGGGAACTACAAAATTGTGCTCTCTTTCCCTAGTACTATGATTGCTTTGGTTCCCAGCCTTGACAAAATTGGCAGCAAGATATTCTGGACACGTTTGTGAGCAATTTTATAAACTTGATTTAACTTCAGTTGTTTTACTCTGTCATCAATATTCAGCATATCCAATTGTTGTAATTCATCCTGGCCTACATGCTCTCTTGGTCCCAGGTCCAGGATGAATCTTACCATTTTGTTCTGGGTGATTTGCAGCTTATCTTTCAGTTTTTTTTTTGTCAAGGAAGAGTACAATGAAGAGCAAGCATAGTCCATATGACATTGTATAAGGGCTAGACATAGGGTCCTGCGAGCCTCAGTAGGTAGACACTGTGCTTGTCTGTAGAGGAACTTCAGTCTGGCATTCGCTTTTCCTATCAGTTTTGACATGCATGGGTCAAAGGGAATTCCCAGATATTTTACTGAGGAAACTGAAGTGATGGATTCCCCATTACACCGGACATTAAAATTATTTATCCTTCTTAGTTTATATTTCGTGCCAAAGAGTATGGCTTCTGTTTTCCCTAGATGTAACGATAGTTTATTGTCTACTAACCATTTGCTGCAGGACTCCAGTTCCAGTGTTAATACATTAGCTATATCTTGTGGGTCTTTACCTGACACTAACAGAGCACTGTCATCCCCATATAGTAGGAGTTTGCATTTGACACTGATGGGCATTCCGTTTACATAACATAAAAAAAATAAAGGACCCAGAATACTACCTTGGGGAACTCCACGTGCTATCGGCAGGGGTTCTGATTCTGTTTTGTTGATTTTGACAATTTGTTTCATATTGCTAAGATAGGACTTATACCACTCTATGGAACGTATGCCCATAGCTTGAAGTTTCTTACATAATATATTGTGGTTGACAGTATCGAAGGCCTTTTGCAAGTCTAAGGTTACCATTCCTATGAGGTTCCATATCGACATTTCAGTTCTCATGTAATCCATCAGATTAATTAGGGAGGTGTCGGTTGAGTAAGAACTCCTAAAGCCTGATTGGTAACTATGAAGAATGTTGTTGTCATTAAGATATTTAATTACTTGACAGTACACCGCCCTCTCTAGAATTTGGGATATTACACTGAGTATACTAACCGGCCTATAGTTGCTGACATCAGACCTACTATTTTTCTTGAAGATAGGAGTAACTCTGGCCTCCTTGAACCCCTCCGGTACTGTATTAGTGGTGATGGACACATTTATTATGTGAGCAATGGGGATTGCCAGTTAAGAGGCACCATCTTTTAGGAACTTAGACGGGATGTTATCTGGGCCGGTGCTCTTAGTTGGGTTTAACCTGCTTAGTTCTTGTTGCACAAAGTCATGAGATACACTTACTAGTTGATAACTGTTTGGGGTTACCCCTTTATTGGTTTAGTATGTTTTAAACTTATCAGAGTCTGTGTTAAAGGTATTTGATACAGCTGGTAGTTTACTTACTAGTGTTGATGCGACAGTTGTGTAGTACGAGTTAAAACAATTTGCCACTTTAGTTGTTTCGTGGCATACCTCATTATCGACATTTAGTACTATGTTAGATCTATCTACGGGTTTATGGCTATACCCCAACTGTTTTAGTTGTTGCCAGAGATTTCTAGAGTTATTCTTATACTCTTCTATTTTTTAGCAATAGTGCTTTACCTTTGCCCCTTTTATAAGCCTTTGCACTCTGTTCCTCACCCTTTGGAATTCATTTAGCGCTGCAATATTCTGTCTGTTTGTCTTAAATCATTTTAGCAACTGGTCTCTGAAGTTCATATTATCTAATATCTTAGTAGTTATCCAGTGTTGGGTTCTCCGTTTAATCCTAACCTCTTTAACTCGTTACTATAAGTTTGGGGGTACATTAAAAACCCACCGTGAGCGTCCAAAACAGGTGAAAGTACATTAGTTAGTATATAAAAAAGGATTTTCAATCACCCAATAGCTTTTTCGAGGGAGGATTTTACTTGAAGGTTCTCGCATAAGCTTTTTTTCTTGTTGTGGTGGGAGATTTCAGTGAAGGAGCAAATAAAAATACTTGTTTGCCTAAAAAGGGCTGCAGTCTTAAAAAAATGAACTACTTTCGTGCTTAAATATTATATCTTCACTAATTGTTAGCTGGACACAATTATTTTCCGGGGAAAGCTTTAATATGACGGGTGGCACTTTCTCTACCATAGTTGATTTTAGCAGAGTTTTGAAGTTTATTTTGTGTTTATAGAGGTGAGAGTTGAGCACATGAAACTATCCTTGACCATAATGAGTCATTATTACGGAAGTGAGTCATTATAAAGGAAGGAGAAGGTCATTTTTTTGTGGTATTGTGAGAGAATCGACTAATCAAAGCAACTAAATATGATGACAAATAATGCACATGGATATAAAATGTGACTTACGTGATCATCTTCCATTAACCAGTCATGACTACAAGTAATCTACACTTGCTACTAGTGACCAAGCACAACGGAAAACTTAAACATATAGCAGACTGATAAACTGTAATATTTCCAGAAAAGCATAAACTATATTTCACCGAATAAGACCATAATCAACACTTGAAGGCACTGGTGACTTATTTATCTTTTTGATTGGTTATGTATAACATTAATTTTAACATATTTTCATGGTAGCTTTATCAGCTCATGTATCTAAACGACAATATTGAAAAGAATTATCAACACAGTAACATATAAAAACTTTTGAAAATTTAGAATACTCTCATACTTCTTTCAAAGACACATTTAAAAGTCTCCGTATGAGATTGGTGAAGACAAAGCACCAAGGCAAAGACTTATTAAAACCGTCATTTATATATAAAACGTTGGACCTACTATTACCAGGGCCTCGTTTCGAGGAAATGAATAAATATGTATGGAAACTACAGAGTTTAATACTAATGAACCTTTAATGTATTTGTCTTGTTGTCACCTTGCTGACACTTCTAGAAATTTTCATTACCTTAAATTAGTGTAAACCGACAAACATCTTCATATGGCAGCAAGTTGTATCGTCATTGTTTAGTAGAAGTCAGTATAATATAGCTCATCAGCATTAATTGAATTATATAATATATTCAATGTACAACACTAACTGAAACAGGAAAAAGTTTAAGTGCAAACAAAGTTCATACTCTGATGTAATTACTTGCATAATAAACATTCAAACACTATTATAAGTTAATCAGCAGTTGGTACACATTACAGGTATAATATATTTGAGCAATGCATCACAGTACCATGAAATCTGATAACAGTTTAATACTCTGGGACAAAAACCGTGGAAAATGAAGAAGAGTTTACAGGTTAATCAATAAAGTTCTTATAAATCAGCCTAGGTGCATCACCATGATACCTGATATATATTAGGGTTGAGATGATACAAAAATGTTTGTCGATACCAATAGCGATACGCAATTTTCGGTCTATAACGACACTGCCTACATTTTTTTTTAAACTTATAGTAACTATGTTCGGTATTTGAAGAGATGTTTACAAATCAATAGGTATTAATCTTTCCTATATTAACTTTTATTATCTTCTTTTACATACCCTACCATACTCATCCACTAACCTCTGCAACTTTTCTTTAGAATCTTCTAAAAGCACAGTGTCATCAGCAAAGAGCAACTGTGACAACTCCCACTTTGTGTTAGATTCTTAATCTTTTAACCACACACCTCTTGCCAACACCCACGCATTCACTTCTCTTACAACCCCATCTATGAATATATTGAACAACCATGGTGACATCACACATCCTTGTCTAAGGTCTAGTTTTACTGGGAAATAATCTCCCTCTCTCCTACATACTCTAATCTGAGCCTCATTATCCTTGTAAAAACTCTTTATTGCTTTCAGTAACCTACCTAATATTCCATGCGTTCGCAACATCTGCCACATTGCCCCCTATCCACCCTGCCATACGCGTTTTCCAAATCCATCCTTACCTTTATCTAAATACTCTTCACCTATATGGTTCACTGTAAACACTTGATCTACACACCCCTTCCCTTTCCTAACGCCTCCTTGTTCATCTGCTTTCGCACTCTCCGTCTTACTCATTATTCTTACAATAAAAACTCAACCATACACTTTACCAGGTATACTCAACAGACTTATTCCTCTATAATTTTTGCACTCTCTTTTGTCCACTTTGTCTTTATACAAAGGAACTATGCATGATCTCTGCCAATCTCTAGGTACCTTACCCTCTTCCATACAATTATTAAATAATAGCATGAACCACTCCAAAACTATATCCCAACCTGCGATTAACATTTCTATCTTTATCTCATCAGTACCAGCTGCCTTACTCCCTTTCATTCTACTTACTGCTTCACGAATTTCACCCACACACACAACTGGCTCTTCCTCACTCCTACAAGATGCTATTCTTCCTTGCCCTATACACGAAATCACAGCTTCTCTATCTTCATTAACATGCAACAATTCCTCAAAATATTCCCTCAATCTTCCCGATACCTCTAACTCACTATTTAGTAACTCTCCTCTCCTATTTTTAACTATCAAAACCACTAGTTCCCTAGACTTCCTCAACTTATTCATCGAACCCTTGTTGTTTTAACCCGCCTTATGATAAGCAAAAATTCACGACGCTCTAACCCACTGGTCCGTACAGTCCTACAAAGATCACACACCCAGCAGAGCTAGGTATTGTGCCGTGATCCGAGGACATGCGATGGTGTGGGTGCCTCAGAGCTAATTTCATTCTATTCCCCGTTAGGAGTAGATGGTGTGTCCGATGGTGAGTCCTCGGATCACGGTACAACACCTAGCTCTGATAGGCGTGGGATCTTTGTAGGATTTTATGGGCCAGTGGGTTAGAGCGTCGTGAATTTTTGCTCATCATAAGGCGAGTTAAAACAACACGGGTTCGATTAATAAGTTGAGGAAGCCTAGGGAACTAGTGGTTTTGATAGTTAAAAATAGGAGAGGAGAGTTACTAAATAGTGAGTTAGAGGTATCGGGAAGATTGAGGGAATATTTTGAGGAATTGTTGAATGTTAATGAAGATAGAGAAGCTGTGATTTCGTGTATAGGGCAAGGAGGAATAGCATTTTCGATCACCATAAGGCAGGCTAAAAACATGGGTTCAATCCCCCGTCTAGTCACAGTGTTGTTATATATATGTCGTGCCGATTAGGTAAAACTTGCGATTTTGGCTTAAATAGCAACGCTCACCTTGCCATATAAGACAAGTGAAAATTTGTGTATGCAATAATTTCGCCAAAATCATTCTGAACATAACGAAAAAAAATTATTTCATTGTGTTTGTTTATTATTAAATTAATGTTAACGTATCTAAAATATATTTAGTTGGGTTAGGCTAAATTAAATTGCGCTTGTTGTAATAAGGTTAGGTAGGTTTTCAAAGTTTCTCTTGGTACAAAATTATAAATTCTTACATTAACATAAATGAAAAAAATATATCTTTAAACGCATAAGAGAAAATTTTAGAAAGGACTTAATTTTAGATGAGTTCTTGCTAATATATTTATAGATGGGGTTGTAAGAGAAGTGAATGCGAGGGTCTTGGCAAGAGGTGTTGGGCTAAAAGATAAAGAAGCAAATACAAAGTGGGAGTTGTCACAGTTGCTTTTTGCTGATGACACTGTGCTTTTGGGAGATTCTGAAGAGAAGCTGCAGAGGTTGGTGGATGAATTTGGTAGGGTGTGTAAAAGAAGAAAATTGAAAGTGAATATAGGAAAGAGTAAGGTGATGAGGATAACAAAAAGAATAGGTGACGAAAGATTGGATATCAGATTGGAGGGAGAGAGTATGGAGGAGGTGAATGTATTCAGATATTTGGGAGTGGACATGTCGGCGGATGGGTCTATGAAGGATGAGGTGGATCATAGAATTGATGAGGGGAAAAGGGTGAGTGGAGCACTTCGGAGTCTGTGGAGACAAAGAACCTTGTCCATGGAAGTAAAGAGGGAATGTATGAGAGTATAGTTATACCAACGCTCTTATATGGGTGTGAAGCATGGGTGATGAATGTTGCAACGAGGAGAAGGCTGGAGGCAGTGGAGATGTCATGTCTGAGGTCAATGTGTGGTGTGAATATAATGCAGAGAATTCGGAGTTTGGAAATTAGGAGGAGGTGCGGATTACCAAAACGATTGTCCAGAGAGCTGAGGAGGGTTGTTGAGATGGTTTGGACATGTAGAGAGAATGGAACGAGACAGAGTGACTTCGAGAGTGTATAAATCTGTAGTGGAGGGAAGGCGGGGTAGGGGTCGGCCTAGGAAAGGTTGGAGGGAGGGGGTAAAGGAAGTTTTGTGTGCGAGGGGCTTGGACTTCCAGCAAGCATGTGGAGCGTATTTGATAGGAGTGAATGGAGGCATATGGTTTTAATACTTGACGTGCTGTTGGAGTGTGAGCAAAGTAACATTTATGAAGGGATTCAGGGAAACCGGCAGGCCGGACTTGAGTTCTGGAGATGGGAAGTACAGTGCCGGCACTCTGAAGGAGGGGTGTTAATGTTGCAGTTTTATAACTGTAGTGTAAAGCACCCTTCTGGCAAGACAGTGATGGAGTGAATGATGATGAAAGTTTTTCTTTTTCGGGCCACCCTGCCTTGGTGGGAATCGGCCGATGTGTTAATAAAAAAAAAAAAAAATTCTTGCTAATTGACCAGTTTTACCTAATCGACACGACATATATATATATATATATATATATATATATATATATATATATATATATACATATATATATATATATATATATATATATATATACATATATATATATATATATATATATGTCGTGCCGATTAGGTAAAACTCTGATTTGGCTTAAATAGCAACGCTCACCTTGCCATATAAGACAAGTGAAAATTTGTGTATGCAATAATTTCGCCAAAATCATTCTGAACATAACGAAAAAATATATTTCATTGTGTTTGTTTATTATTAAATTAATGTTAACGTATCTAAAATATATTTAGTTGGGTTAGGCTAAATTAAATTGCGCTTGTTGTAATAAGGTTAGGTAGGTTTTCAAAGTTTCTCTTGGTACAAAATTATAAATTCTTACATTAACATAAATGAAAAAATATATCTTTAAACGTGTAAGAGAAAATTTTAGAAAGGACTTAATTTTAGATGAGTTCTTGCTAATTGACCAGTTTTACCTAATCGGCACGACATATATATGATATATATATATATATATATATATATATATATATATATATATATATGTCGTGCCGATTAGGTAAAACTTCGATTTGGCTTAAATAGCAACGCTCACCTTGCCATATAGGACAAGTGAAAATTTGTGTATGCAATAATTTCGCCAAAATCATTCTGAACATAACGAAAAAATATATTTCATTGTGTTTGTTTATTATTAAATTAATGTTAACGTATCTAAAATATATTTAGTTGGGTTAGGCTAAATTAAATTGCGCTTGTTGTAATAAGGTTAGGTAGGTTTTCAAAGTTTCTCTTGGTACAAAATTATTAATTCTTACATTAACATAAATGAAAAAATATATCTTTAAACGTATAAGAGAAAATTTTAGAAAGGACTTAATTTTAGATGAGTTCTTGCTAATTGACCAGTTTACCTAATCGGCACGACATATATATATATATATATATATATATATATATATATATATATATATATATATATATATATATATATATATATATATACGTATATATATGTTGTGCCGATTAGGTAAAACTTGCGATTTTGGCTTAAATAGCAACGCTCTTCTTGTCATATAAGACAAGTGAAAATTTGTGTATGCAATAATTTCGTAAAAATCAATCTGAATCTAACGAAAAAATGTCGTGCCGATTAGGTAAGCAGATGAAAGCACTCAGGTTTTGTTTCATATTTTTTCAGTGTTGTTTTTTTTCATATTTGCAATTACAAGTCGATTGTCCACAGGTAATATATTTGAGGGAGTCAATGGTTCCTTTTCGATTTTTCACCTCTAGTTCACCTCCCTCTCCCATCCTCCTCCTCGTTTCCCCCACCTGAATCCCAACCTCCGCCCAAACCCGCTTCCCCTCTCCCACTCCTTCACTGCCCACCTCTCAGAAAGTTCTCGTCCTCGAAATAAACCATTTTATTACCCATGTGTTTCGTATCTAATAAAACATCTTAAATAATGCGAGTTTCAATGACCAATCTCTGCTGAGTGTGTAAATGGATTTTCATCCCAGGGAAGAAAATTCTGGCGTCAGCAACTTTTTCTCCCTCGTCTATTTTGGAAGCGACGTCTGACGTCTCGGCTCTTCCACTAACTCACGTTTGATGGCGGCGTTTTTTTTTTAAGAATGTCACAACGATAATTTTATTAGAGAACATGAGCTATGAACATGCAGTCTGTTACATCAACGCGATCATCAAGGGGCCGTCAAAATATATCATAAATGGGATGACTGATGTATGAGCATGCAGGATAGTAACAGTAGTTCAGTGTACACAATGGAAGTAGCGTTTCTGCGTAGACGATAGCCACAGGGCCTTGACCACACGATAGCTACATCGTCCCAAGTGGAGATAGCTACGGCGTCCCGAGTACTCGAGAGCCACAGTAGTCAGAGTATAAGATAGCAGCAAAATCATGAAAACATGACAGCCACAGCGTCCAGAAAACATGATAGTCAAAGTGGCACGAGTGATGGATAGCAACATAAACAAAACATGATAGCCACAGCGTCCCAGGCAGAAGTAGCAACAGTAACATGATAGATGCAGTGTGCCAATTATGTGGCGGCCACATCGTCCCGAAAACACAATAGTCACAATATCACAATATCACCTGGTAAATAATAACGTTCATGTGAGAGATTCAGCACACTTTTAACTGAAGTGTAAAGCAACTTCAAGTGAATTACACAAACTTGTCAGGGTCTCTTGAGCAAAATAAACAGAGTTACCCTTCCTTCTTTGGATCAGTTCCAATGTCTATTCATTTCCCAGATACAGTGTGATCTCAAAAGGGTTAACCTGGGGAATTTCCGTTCCTGGGCGATCCAGCACCAAGTATGTTAATACACGCAGAAGAGTGTGTAGGTATTGACCGTGAAGATTTGAAGCAAATCAGAAAATGTATTCACAAGTTAGTACATAAATACCTAATATTCGCCGATACCTATAATTTGACACATCCCTTATATATAAATATAATATATATATATATATATATATATATATATATATATATATATATATATATATATATATATATATATATATATATTATATATATATATATATATATATATATTTTTTTTTTTTTTTTTTTTTTCAACAAGTCGGCCGTCTCCACCGAGGCAGGGTGACCCAAAAAGAAAGAAAATCCCCAAAAGAAAATACTTTCATCATCATTCAACACTATCACCACACTCATACATAATCACTGTCTTTGCAGAGGAGCTGAGATACGACAGCTGAGAATTGTCCCTCCCAGCTGTCACTATCCCAGACCCCTCCTTTAAAGTGCAGGCATTGTACTTCCCATTTCCAGGACTCAAGTCCAACTAAATCAATTAACTGGTTTCCTGAATTCCTTCACAAAATGTTACCCTGCTCACACTCCAACAGATCGTCATGTCCCAAAAACCATTTGTCTCCATTCACTCCTATATAACACGCTCACACATGCTTGCTGGAAGTCCAAGCCCCTCACCCACAATACCTCCTTTACCCCTTCCCTCCAACCTTTTCTAGGACGACCCCTACCCCGCCTTCCTTCCCCAACTGATTTATACTCTCTCCAAGTCATTCTACTTTGATCCATTCTCTCTAAATGACCAAACCACCTCAACAACCCCTCTTCAGCCCTCTGACAAATACTTTTAGTAACTCCACACCTTCTCCTAATTTCCACATTCCGAATTTTCTGCATAATATTTACACCACACATTGCCCTTAGACAGGACATCTCCACTGCCTCCAGCCTCCTCCTCGCTGCAGCATTTGCAATCCATGCTTCACACCCATATAAGAGTGTTGGTACCACTATACTTTCGTACATTCCCTTTTTTGCCTCCATGGATAACGTTTTTTGTCTCCACAGACACCTCAACGCACCACTCACCTTTTTTCCTTCATCAATTCTATGGTTAACCTCATCCTTCATAAACCCATCCGCTGATACGTCAACTCCCAAATATCTGAAAACCTTTACTTCTTCCATAATCCTCTCTCCAATGTGATATCCATTTTTCTTTATTTAAATCGTTTGATACCTTCATCACCTTACTCTTATCTATGTTCACTTTTAACTTTCTACCTTTACACTCTCCCAAACTCGTCCACTAACCTTTGCAACGTTTCTTTAGATTCTTCAATAAGCACAGTATCATCAGCAAAAAGTAACTGTGTCAACTCCCATTTGCATTTAATTCTCCATAATTTAATCCCACCCCTCTCCCCAACACCCTAGCATTTACTTCTTTACAACCCCATCTATAAATATATTAAACAACCATGGTGACATTACACATCCCTGTCTAAGACCTACTTTTACCGGAAGTAATCTCCTCTCTCCTACACACCCTAACCTGAGCCTCACTATCCTCATAAAAACTCTTTACAGCCTTCAGTAACTTACTACCTATTCCATACACTTGCAACATTTGCCACATTGCTCCCCTATCCACTCTATCATATGCCTTTTCTAAATCCATAAATGCAAAAAAAACTTCTCTACCTTTATCTAAATACTGTTCACATATATGCTTCACTGTAAACACTTGATCTACACATCCCATACCCACTCTAAAGCCTCCTTGCTCATCTGCAATCCTACTCTCTGTCTTACCTCTAATTCTTTCAATAATAACCCTGCCATACACTTTACCTGGTATACTCAGTAAACTTATTCCCTTATAATTTTTACACTCTGTTTTATCCCCTTCCCTTAATATAAAGGAACTATACATGCTCTCTGCCAATCCTAGGTACCTTCCCTCTTTCATACATTTATTAAACAAAAATACCAACCACTCCAGCTCTATATCCCCCTGCTTTTAACATTTCTGTCATGATTCCGTCAATTCCAGCTGCTTTACCCCTTTCATTCTACGTAATGCCTCACGCACCTCCCCCACACTCACATCCTGCTCTTCTTCACTCCTAAACGATGTTGTACCTCCCTGGCCAGTACATGAAATTACCGCCTCCTTTTTCATCGACATTTAAAAGTTCCTCAAAATATTCCGCTAACTCCCTACTCTGTTTTTAACTGACAAATCCATTCGTTCCCTAGGCTTTCTTACCTTGTTTATCTCACTCCAAAAAATTTCTTGTTTTCAGCAAAATTTCTTGACAGAGCCTCTCCTATTCTTTCATCTGCTCTTCTTTGCACTCTCTCACCACTCTCTTCACCTTTCTTTTACTCTCCATATACTCTGCTCTTCTATTAACACTTCTGTTTTGTAAAAACCTCTCATAAGCTACCTTTTTCTCTTTTATCACACCCTTTACTTCTTCATTCCACCACTCACTCCTCTTTCCTCCTGCACTCACTCTCCTATAGCCACAAACTTCTGCCCCACATTCTAGTACTGCATTTTTAAAACTATCCCAACTCTCTTCAACCCACCCACTACTCATACTTGCACTAGCCCACCTTCCTGCCAATAGTTGCTTATATCTCACCCTAACTTCCTCCTCCCTTAGATTATACACTTTTACCTCTCTCTTATATATATATATATATATATATATGTCGTGCCGATTAGGTAAAACTTTAGATTTTGGCTTAAATAGCAACGCTCACCTTGCCATATAAGACAAGTGAAAATTTGTGTATGCAATAATTTCGCCAAAATCATTCTGAACATAACGAAAAAAATATATTTCATTGTGTTTGTTTATTATTAAATTAATGTTAACGTATCTAAAATATATTTAGTTGGGTTAGGCTAAATTAAATTGCGCTTGTTGTAATAAGGTTAGGTAGGTTTTCAAAGTTTCTCTTGGTACAAAATTATAAATTCTTACATTAACATAAATAAAAAAAATATATCTTTAAACGTATAAGAGAAAATTTTAGAAAGGACTTAATTTTAGATGAGTTCTTGCTAATTGACCAGTTTTACTAATCGGCACGACATATATATATGTCGTGCCGATTAAGGTAAAACTTCGATTTTGGCTTAAATAGCCACGCTCTTCTTGCCATATAAGACAAGTGAAAATTTGTGTATGCAATAATTTCGCCAAAATCATTCTGAACCTAACGAAAAAAATATATTTCATTGTGTTTGTTTATTATTAAATTAATATTAACGTATCTAAAATATATTTAGTTGGGTTAGGCTAAATTAAATTGAGCTTGTTGTAATAAGGTTAGGTAGGTTTTCAAAGTTTCTCTTGGTACAAAATTATAAATTCTTACATTAACATAAATGAAAAAAATATATCTTTAAACGTATAAGAGAAAATTTTAGAAAGGACTTAATTTTAGAGGAGTTCTTGCTAATTGACCAGTTTTACCTAATCGGCACGACATAATATATATATATATATATATATATATATATATATATATATATATATATATACCTATATATATACTATATATATACGTATACATATACAGTATACACAGACACACGCACTTTACCATAAGCTAGATAAAATGTATGTAAGTATAACCTGCAAGTTGTCATCACTTCCGCTGCGGCTGCTGCCCAGCATCACTGAAATAAATGTTCTGTCGGTGATTCTTGAAGCTCAGAGATATAAACGTCTCCCCTCTACACGTTTAATTTCTCTTACTTCATTCAAGTGCCCCAACCATTTAGGTACAGTACCCCTGTTTTGCTGCAGTAAAAAAAGGCTGAGTCTCCCCTACTGCTTACCAAGAACCATAGTTCCTGCTGTGCAACCAACGGAGTTAACGTGCCGCCTACAGTACACCACTAATATCCGTTCAGTTCTCTCTCCACTGAAACAACTTACTTAGTTTATTTCCCCTTCAGTGAACTATCATGCATAGTTCGTTCTTTCTCGTGTTCAGTAACAAGCACAGTTCTGTCCCTCTTTCTGTTCACTAACGAACATAGTTCAATCCTCCTCTTCTGTGCACCAACACCACAGAAAGATTGAAGAAACCTGGAAGTGGGCCAAGCTTTCGTCCTCCCACGATCCTCTTATCTAAGTATGCGTCCTGTGTCTAGCCTCCCATACAACTACGTCTGCTTGCTATAAGCCAAGGCGGTCCTGGCGACCTCCCACACTGCTATATCTGCTTGGTACAGGCTGACGCCAGCCCTGACTGCCTTCCACACTGCTATATCTGCTTGGTACAGGCTGACGACAGCGCTGACTGCCTTCCACACTGCTATATCTGTTGGTACAGGCTGACGACAACGCTTACTGCCTTCCACACTGCCATGTCTGCTTGGTGCAGGCTGATTGCAGCGCTGACTGCCTTCCACACTGCTATGTCTGCTTGGTACAGGCTGAGGACAGCGCTGACTGCCTTCCACACTGCTATGTCTGCTTCGTACAGGCTGAAGACAGCGCTGACTGCCTTCCACACTGCTATGTCTGCTTGGTGCAGGCTGATTACAGCGCTGACTACCTTCCACACTGCTATATCTACTTGGTACAGACTGAGGACAGCGCTGACTGCCTTCCACACTGCTATGTCTGCTTCGTACAGGCTAAAGACAGCGCAAGACAGCGCTGACTGCCTTCCACACTGCTATGTCTGCTTGGTACAAGCTGAGGACCGCTGACTCCCACACTGCTATGTCTGCTTGGTACAGGCCGGCGCGCTGGTGGCCGGATGTAAGAGTTTCATCAACGTCACCCTGCCTCTCCTTCCTTACCTTACACCAGGAAATTTATTGTCTAATTTTGTTTGCAGATTTTTGTTACTTGAAGCAGTGATGGCGCTTATGTAAGATCAGCGCTGTCTGCATATATCAGACTCATTGTTTCGTGCTGTAGTTGTCAGCAAGTTCGTTGTCGTTGTCAGCATGTTCGTTGTCGTTGTCAACATGTTCGTTGTCGTTGTCAACATTCTCGTTTCAGCTATTATCACTTTCTTTGAAGTTATTAATTTGTTCGTTGTATTTTTCATCGTGTTCTTGAATTTTGTGTCATGTTTTTTGCATTTATCATGTTCGTTATTTTTAATGTTATAAAGTAGTTATTATTCTCGTGGTAGTTGTCAGTTGTTTCGCTGTAATTGTTGACATGTTCCTTGTAATTTTCTTGCTCGTTGCAGTCATCATACTCTCTGTAGTTATATTTATTGAAGTTATCATAGTTGTCAGCATGTTCTTTGTTTTTGTATATATGCTCATCATTGCTATCTTCCTGTTCTTTGTTCTTGTTAGCATGTTCTTTAAAGCTGTAAGGATGTTCGTTGTACTTGTAATTTTAGCGCAAAAACATATTGATACACAAAAGGCCTAGGAACTAGGCCCCAAAAAGGGATTACGGGGGTACATTTGTATTTATATCTACAGTTCACTCATCTCGTTCAAAAAAATAGGAAATTTGCTTAACATATCTTGACATATCGCACAGGTAATTTTACAGCCTATCTCTATATTCCTCAATAAGTGGACAGTTAAGCACATAGTATTCAAGATAGTGACCATAAGGCTGACAACATACTTTGCATTTGGTTTGATAATCATCTCTGTGTCTGCGAAACTGCCAGAAGTACATGTAAACAAACCTAAGCCTGTCTACTACAACATCAGCCAGTCTGCTTACATTGCAAGTTGCTGCATAAACGTAATTATCTACGTTCTTTATATTCTTATAGAAATACTCAAGCTTCGCTGCATTTCTATAACGTTCAGTTTCCCCCAGCATATTCGTTTTAGCCGTAAAACGTGTTATTCTTCCAGCCAGCGTGTTCTTTGTGGCTGTCTGGAAGGTCGTGTGTCTGTCTGCAATGCCCATTATAGTTTTGAACACGTCGTAGTTATCGGGATTTTCGTTAGTCTAGCTGTTTTAATATTTTTCTTATAAAGATGAATTCAGTTTCTGATATATTAACTCAAACAATTATGTAAGTGTATTTTTGTAAGTGCATTTGTAAGTGTATTTTTGTAAGTTCATTTGTAAGTGTATTTTTGGGGTCTGGGAAATGGACTAATGTAATTTACATTCGTCCTTAGGGAACAAATTCGTTCGGTAACGGCACTCGAACGGCCTTCTGGAACGAATTATTGACGAAATCCGAGGTCCACTGTATTATTTTGAAACTTTGAAGGGAGTCAGAGAAAGAATTGGCAGTCCTCACAAGGAAACTAATTTCCTTATTTCTTCAATAAAAATGATAAATTAGGATATACACAGCCCAAATCTAATTCATACCTTTCGAAGAGACCAGAAAAGACCAATATTAAAAAACATATACAAACACATTAAGCTTGTAGCTGCTCAATTGTGTTATTAAATAAACAGCATAGAAGAGTTGAAGCTAAACAGAGGTAATACACACAAATCATCGCATGAAAAACAGAATTTTTTTTTTTTTATAATTTATTTCCCCAACAAAAAACAAAACAAAAACAAATAAGCATACAAAGGCTAAAACTAATCCAAACGTTTCTGCAAGACACTGAAAAGCTTTTAAGAAAGTAAGTTTTAATTAAGCTTAGTGTATATAACATACAAATTTTCAACAATGGTCTTCAAAGCCCACAGATGTTATAGGCACATGAAATAACATCAAGTTGATTTAACCTAGGATAACTCAATTAAATCACACTGTGACTTATTTCTGACCAGAAGAAATATTCTCCAATTATTTCTCCGATATCAATTAAATTAATACAACTTAATCTTGATAATTCTCACAACCTAACATCAAAAGATTGTTTCCTTTGAGGAAAACATCAGCACTAAAATTTTAATGCAGACCAAAAGATGCATTTTACGGTTATTGCACAGAATCCAACAAAATTTGTAACTCGTAAATCCATGAAATGATCCATCCATATCATACGATGCATCAAAGGCATTGAAATTAGATCAAAACCTGTTAAGGATAAGCCCAGTTCGTTGAATGAAGAGTTCCTCATTAGAATTAAAGCAAAATAATGCACTCAGGCAAACTAAAACTAATACTATGCTTTTTCGAAATTAAGAGTCGCAAAATAATTTCTATACACTCTTTTAACTCTGCCAACAATTTTCAATGTAGGATATAGTATCTGTGTCAAAATTTTGAAGCCGATCAGAGAAGTCTGTATCAGCTTATCACATGGAAACAATATTTAGGAATAAGATATGGAACAATGTGGATAGGGCACCCATGCAAAAAATTAGAACCATGAATCTTGACCAAGAACCCTTACAAAAACAGTGAAAATTTGAAGCCGATCGAAAAGGGCGTTCTTGAGTAATTAAAAAAAATTGTTAGAAAAAAAATATTTCTGAGAATTTATCGAAAAGTTGGAAAGTCTCCCCTCGTAAAACTGTAGAAACCAACAAAACCGATATAGTATCGTTTTGCATATCCTTTTCTCATTTACATTCTATCTAAAATTCTCTACTATCCTGTGAGAGAGACAAAAAAATTGATTCAGATTTTCTTTAAATTGCCAAAAAATTGGCACCCAAGCAGCTTAAAATTAATACAAAAATACTTCCACTTAAGATACACCAATGTTTAGAGTTTGAAGATGATTAGAGGAAGTATTCTATAGTTGTGATATTTGAAACAACTTAATAAAATTGACAAGCAATGTTTTAATACAGCCCATCAGTGGTAAAAGTTTAAAGCCAATTAGAAATGGCATTCTCTTGAAATTGATCTTATTCCAACATTTCCAAGTTTTTAACAATTTCAGTAAATTTTAAAATTGATGCTTATTCCGACTAAACTTATGGAATATCATTTATTTTATAGAATGAATTGTCAATAATATTTTGTAGACAATCATTTATTAGGGGGAGGGGGGGAGGAAGGAATTTCTGGAAGGAAAAAGGAAAGAAATCGAAAAAAAAAAAGAAAAATGTTTTCTTACATAAAAAAATAGTGCATAATTGTGGCAACATGTTGATGAAATCAGCTTGTTTCTATCATATTTTTTAAGATATTCTGGGACGTTGTGTAGTTTTAAAAATAGGTTAGATAAATACATGAGTGGGTGTGGGTGGGTGTGAGTTGGACCTGATTAGCTTGTGCTACTAGGTCAGATGCTGTACTATTTCCTTAAGTGGAAGTGACCTGACTACCTGGAAGGGGTTTACTCAGGTGGGGTGCGGGGGTGTGAGTTGGTCCTGGACTAGCTTGTGCTACTAGGTCAGATGCCGTGCTCCTTCCTTTAAGTGAATGTAACCTGACCTGGCTGGGTCGGGGCATTGGCTTAAGCCGGTTGGAGACTTGGACCTGCCTCGCATGGGCCAGTAGGCCTGCTGCAGTGTTCCTTCTTTCTTATGTTTTTTGGTTCTTGTTGTCATCAAGAGGACTTGATGCCATTCGTGTTTTTCTTGTTTTTTTTTATTCTAAAAATTACGATTTTTATGATTGCTTCTTTCCAAATACACAACATGGCATCTTCTCTGTGGACTCCATATTAGTGATCAGAGTGAGAGCTGCTCAGTCGCCTGTGGGCTGCCGTCGAAAGTTGAGGTGTATAGAGCGCCGAAGACTGTCCAGTTTTTTTTCAGAAAAAATGAATTTCTCAGGAATAAGTTATTGACCTTTCGATACTCGTTTTGAAAAAAACTACTTGACGGATTGCCATGATTTTTTGCACACGTTATTGAGGAATAATGGTTCTACTCAATGGTGTCGGGGATTTGCGATATTCCTTACGGTTTTTTTATTGATTTTTTGTCAAAAAAAAATTATAACAAAAAGACAAACTAATTTTTTTTATTATGCAATCTATTGACATTTCGCTCAAAAGCTGGTAGTCACAGAATTATCTAGACCTTTATTTTTCATCGTGGCACTATAACTTTTGTACATCTTCCAATTTTGCAAACAAAGTAGAGTTTTATACCCTATAAAATAGTGCATTTTTTTTTTCTATCTATATTTTGAGGCAAAAGTCACTACAAACACGGAGTGCTGGTTTTCAAATGCTGTTTAATTCACAGTTCCTAACCTTTTTTGGGGGGCTCTTGATCTGGGGTTGGATCTGTGCCCCAGTTCCTGCATTGAGCCTGAATCCCTTTCCCAAACCGTCCCCCACAGGCGCTGTATAATCCGGGTTTAGCGCTTCCCCATGTTTTAAAATAAATCACAGAAAAAAATTTCATTGAAAAGGGATAATTAGAAAGAAAAAATCTGCATTCTTGCCTCTCCCCCCCTTTTTGTTATTGGATAAAAAAAGAGGAATAAACTGTTAATTTAATATAATTGTCGGGAAATGGGACTTTTGCCACACAGTGACAGTGTGAGTCTTGTGTTTGGGAAATCCAGTTGTAAAAATTGGCCGATTGAATGAGTCCTCCTTTAATTATGGCATCGAAGAAAACGATTCCAAGTGTTTTCACTAGTATTTTATTATATCAATAAATGTGCTTGCACGCGAACGAAATTTGACATATACTATCCTGGCCCTAAGAGCCATCAACCAGTCGATACTGAAGACGTTCACGAAAGGTAAATTAAAAATTATTTCTGGGAATACTAAAAGTTTAACAATATTTTTCACACAAATTTGTCATTTGCATTTACACATTTGAATTTCACTCTCCCCCGCCGTAAATTTTTTTTTTTTGCCACTTATTTTTAATAATTGTTGCTAAACCACTGAGGATTTTGGAAGTTACCCGGAGTCACCCCGGGATATGGGAATGGGTTCGGGGCCCATGAACATGCAAATTTTTCCCAAAAAATTTGGTCCCAGTTACCGTAGACAAGTGAAAATTTGAATGCGATTGTTTGAGGCTTCGACTTATGACCGAGCTAATAGCGAAAAGAAAAAAAAATCACAATACCGTGACTAGAAGAATACCAAACAACCGTATATGGGAGAAAAGAGAACTTTATCACGACGTTTCGGGCCGATTTGGGACCATTTACATAAGTCCCCTAACCAGGGGTTAAAGGGTGCCAGTATATATAGGAGGGGAAAAGGGACAGGACAAAGAGGGAAAAAAAGAAGTAAGTAGTTTTAAAGATTTTGCTAGTGGAAGTAGTAGAGGGAATGGTGGTAGTAATAATTGGGAAAGTGGTAGACAGAAGGGGAGTAGTATAGTTTTAGTAGTTGTAGTAGTAGTAAGAATATTAGTATTAGTAGTAGTGGTAGTGGTAGCAGCAGCAGCGGGAGTAGTACTAGTTGAAATGGAGTAAGTCTAAGGACAAAAAAGAGGCACTGCAGGTGAGCTAATTTTTTCCCCAAGGATGGGACCAAAACAGAGGTGGGGTGGAAATTGAAGGACAGAACACACCTAAGGGAGAAGAAAGGGAAAACACAGCAAAGCCAGAACAAGAAAAGGAAGACACAAAAGGGAAAACAGAACAGGTGGGAGGGGGGGAGAAGAAAAAATCAGGTCGGTTCACGAGTGTTCTGAAGTTTGAAATATTGACAATGTAATGAGAAAAAGGGAAAGGGATCTACAGATATCATATTAAGAAAAGGTTTTATAAGGATGCTTCCAACAAAACAGTCTGTGAAAGCTGGAGACGGATAGACAGTTTTAGCAGAGGACCAGTCAATAGGATGACTGTGATCTCTAATATGACAGAAAATAGCATTATTAGTATCGGCAAGTCTGGGACTTTTTTTGAGCTCTTTGGGGGTCTGTCAAAAAAAGAGCAACTAGTTTCTCCAAAGTATTGAATAGGAGCAGGAAATAAAAGTAGACTGCAAAAGATGTCTGAGATCTAACACTTTGCTCCCATTCCTTGATATAAAGTCCATCTCTCGACTAGGTTTTTATTTCCGTTTTCGCAGACCTAAGCATAGTGGTATGTACATTTACTATTTTTCTCACCATGCTCCCCATGACAAGAAAAGTGTTCTTATTTCTCTCTTTCTCCGTGCCCTCCGCCCTTTGTGACCCTCAGTTACTTGACTCAGAAAATTTTTAGTCCTAAACGGACTTTTCTTCCCAAACTCTCTACTCTGTGAAATCCTCCTGTACTCTATTCCTTGGGTATCAAAACTTAATTTTTATCTAACTTCCCCTTCTTTTATTGGCATTTCTCTGCTACTTCGCTGATATTTTTCTGTTTTATTGTTTAATTGTGCCCTCGTGGACCTGTTTCCTCTTTTTCATCCCAAACTGCCCATTCACTCTGTCATTACCTGTCAATATATTGTACATCGTTATCATGTCTTCCCCGGTCCCTTTTGTTTTTAATGTCATCAGGTATGGGTGCATTAGTCTCTCTTCAGAGTTCATACCTCATATCTCCAGGACAAATCTCTTTTGCAAACCTCTGCACTTTTTCTAACTTTTCTAGGTACCTGACATTCTTGATCAGGTTGGTTCCATACAGGGGCTGTATACTCAATGAAAGAGCCCGATATATGCGCACATTATGTTGAGATTGACTTATTTTTATATTCCTGAAAGCTAATCTTAGATTTTCCAGAGGAGCTTTGGTTCATAGTTTGGTTGATATCTTCAGCATATGCAGTAATAGTATACAAACCTTTGAGTGAGATTTGCCCCCAATGCAACACCCGAGCCGGTACTCCATTTCTATTAATTTTTCTCTTTTCTTTTCATAATTTTCCACTTGCTGGGGTTATATTCCTGCAGGGGTATCAAGGTCATTTTTTAGGTTTTCTCTGACCTCTTCTGTTTTTTCATTTTTTTCATTGCACATCAATTTCAAACAAGGAGAGAACATAAGAACATAAGAAAAAAGCAACACTGCAGCAGGCCCACTGGATGCAGGCAGGTCCAAATCTCCAAGGGAAGCCAATGCCTGACCCAGCCAGGTCAGGTTACATTCACTTAAGGAAGGAGCCTGCATCGACCTAGTAGCACAACCTAGTCAGGGCCAATTCCACCCAACCGCACCCACTCATATAATTGTCCAGTCGACCACCTGGTCAGGTTCCCCTTCCCCCTTAAGAAATTAAAAACAGGGCAGGTTCATTCACTTAAGGAAGGAGCACC
>WNWK01009129.1:72500-79104 GCA_009830355.1 Cherax destructor | reverse complement strand
AAAAAAATGGGGCAATAATAATTATAAAATAAAAATTGTGCAAAAGCTTGAATAATAAGGATTTTGTAGTTATCAAATACAAATTAAGACTATGAGGTAGAATTAAGATATGGTAGAATTAAGACTATGAGGTAGAATTAAGACTATGAGGTAGAATTAGACTATGAGGTAGAATGGTAGTTGGATATAAGGTAAAAATTTAATGGTAAGAGGGTATTGGAATTTTGGGAACAAAATTTAAAGATGGTTCATAACACTAATCGTAGATAGTGGGTTTACTACATATTATTCTAATTCTGTTAACCCAGCCTCACTCAGGAATCTTTTAAGTTCATGTTTTGTTGCAATGAAATACCTCTTCCCAGTGGGCTGTTTCCTAACTGCGATTTTACCATCCCTCACAAAGCACTGATGAATTTTTTGGGCATTGCGTAATTTTCTTAAACGATAAAGGAGGTTTTGTCTTGTTTTGGCAAGGCACTCATTAACGTACACATCAGATTTCATAGCTATGGATGTTTTTAGTAGGTTGTTTCTTTGCAAGCTGGTATTGAATTTTAATAGCACTGTTTTTTTCCCTGCTTGGTAGCCCATCAGTTTGCAATCTTTTAGTTCATCACTACGTATGTTTATGCTGGTTGGCTGGTTAATTGGGTTTAAAGTCTATCAACTACACCAGGGTCATTAAGACTGGTTGGTTGGTTAATGGGGTTTAAAGTCTATCTACTACACGAGGGTCATTAAGACTGATTGGTTGGTTAATGGGTTTTAAAGTCTATCTACTACACGAGGGTCATTAAGACTGGTTGGTTGGTTAATGGGTTTTAAAGTCTATCTACTACACGAGGGTCATTAAGACTGGTTGGTTGGTTAATGGGTTTTAAAGTCTATCTACTACACGAGGGTCATTAAGACTGGTTGGTTGGTTAATGGGTTTTAAAGTCTATCTACTACACGAGGGTCATTAAGACTGGTTGGTTGGTTAATGGGTTTTAAAGTCTATCTACTACACGAGGGTCATTAAGACTGGTTGGTTGGTTAATGGGGTTTAAAGTCTATCTACTACACCAGGGTCATTAAGGCTGGTTGGTTGGTTAATGGGGTTTAAAGTCTATCTACTACACGAGGGTCATTAAGACTGGTTGGTTGGTTAATGGGGTTTAAAGTCTATCTACTACACCAGGGTTATTAAGGCTGCATGTCACCTGTACACCACCAGTCAAGAATACTTTAATACCTAAAATACTGATTAATATAAACTACCAGTGTATATACACTGAGATATACACCTCTCAGTGTATATACACTGAGATATACACCTCTCAGTGTAATTGAGAAATTTCAATTACTCAGATATGGAAAACGTGAAGAAATTAAAATTTCATCAGAGTACAAAACTAATTCCAACCACACAATAGAGCGAAAAACTAATGTCAAAGACCTGGGAGTGATCATGTCAGAGGATCTCACCTTCAAGGACCATAACACCGTAGCAATTGCATCTGCTAGAAAAATGACAGGATGGATAATGAGAACCTTCAAAACCAGGGATGCCAAGCCCATGTTGACACTTTTCAGGTCTCTTGTTCTATCTAGGCTGGAATATTGCTGCACACTAACTGCACCTTTCAAGGCAGGTGAAATTGCTGACCTTGAAAATGTGCAGAGAACCTTCACCGCACGCATAAGTGCGATAAACCACCTCAACTACTGGGAACGCTTGAAGTTCCTAAACCTGTACTCCCTAGTACGCAGGCGGGAGAGATACATTATTATATACACATGGAAAATTCTCGAGGGATTAGTACCAAACTTGCACACGAGAGTCACTCCCTACGAAAGCAAAAGACTCGGCAGGCGATGTAACATCCCCCCAATGAAGAGCAGGGGTGCCACTAGCACGTTGAGGGACAACACAATAAGTGTCAGGGGCCCAAGATTGTTCAACTGCCTCCCAGCATACATCAGGGGGATTACCAACACCTCCCTGGCTGTCTTCAAGCAGGCACTGGACAGGCACCTAAAGTCGGTACCTGATCAGCCAGGCTGTGGTTCGTACGTTGGACTGCGTGCGGCCAGCAGTAACAGCCTGGTTGATCAGGCTCTGATCCAACATGAGGCCTGGTCACAGACCGGGCCGCAGGGGCGTTGACCCCTGGAACTCTCTCCAGGTACACATTTCTCAGTGTATATACACTGAGATATACACCTCAGTGTATATACACTGAGATATACACCTCTCAGTGTATATACACTGAGATATACACCTCAGTGTATATACACTGAGATATACACCTCTCAGTGTATATACACTGAGATATACACCTCTCAGTGTATATACACTGAGATATACACCTCACAGTGTATATACACTGTAATATACACCTCACAGTGTATATACACTGTAATATACACCTCACAGTGTATATACACTGAGATATACACCTCACAGTGTATATACACTGTAATATACACCTCACAGTGTATATACACTGTAATATACACCTCACAGTGTATATACACTGAGACATACACCTCTCAGTGTATATACACTGAGATATACACCTCTCAGTGTATATACACTGTAATATACACCTCACAGTGTATATACACTGAGATATACACATCTCAGTGTATATATTTCAACAGTCTTAATAAAACAATAACCACGAATCAATAATTATATCAAAACCTAAAATAATCATACAACTCCTTAATCATAATTTAGAATCATAATGGAAAAAAATATATATATATATATATATATATATATATATATATATATATATATAATGTGAGAATAATAATGTGAGTAGTCACGAAAGCGCTTGGAATTCTTCTATTTTTTCATAGTGTTTGTCTTGCATATATATAATCATTGCCTATAATAATATTTGAGTATAATTAAAGTGGTGAGCGAAGAATAATCTTGGATCAGACATCACACTGCTTCTATAATTATATGATGATAATAATATAGATGATGTTGGTGTAGGGGAATATGAAGGTGATAATTGTGAATTATACATGTGTATGGCAGTGTATATACACTGATATACATCCCTCGGGGTGTGTATATACTGATATACAACCCTCGTTGTATATACACTGAGAGGTGTATACCTCAGTGTATATACACTGATAGGTGTATACCTCAGTGTATATACACTGAGAGGTGTATATCTCAGTGTATATACACTGATAGGTGTATACCTCAGTGTATATACACTGATAGGTGTATACCTCAGTGTATATACACTGAGAGGTGTATATTAAAGAGAGAGGGAGAGAGAGTGAGAGAGACCCACACTGACCTTCCCTACTGATGTAAGACTATATATAACATCTCACCTCCCATCATTCTCGTGTATATATAGTATATATATATATATATATATATATATATATATATATATATATATATATATATATATATATATATATATAATAGTAAAGCACATTAACGAAGTAATATAGAGCTAAAAATTACGAAAACAAGTGATAAATTTGGGTAGAGAACGAACCAATAATATTTAATAACATTTAAGGAGAGTATTAAAGTGGAGAGTAACCGCCCTGGGGGACTCCCCGCGCCTTGCAATGGCCACTCACAAATGTAAACAAAACACAGCTGATGTGTTAACCTAATTGTAGCTACAGGGGTCGAGTTACTTAAGGGCTTCTAATGCGAGGATTCTGAGGTGTCTTTACCCAGATCAATCCTCATAGAGAGAGAGAGAGAGAGCAGAGGTTGAGGCCTTTCACTTCCCGAGGAGTCATCATCAGATGCTGCGCAGTCATGTTGCTGGGTTGTAAAAGTGAACAGGTGACACTTCAAGCACGAGGTCCAAGGACAAGCCTGGGTTCTGGCACCAGGTGGCCTCAGTAGGCACCCTGGAGTTCCAGATACTAAGTGGGGGGGGGGTAAAATGTATCCAAACTGGCTCACTGGTATTGTTGTCATAATATATGTGCGTGAGAGAGAATAGTGAACAAAAGAGGGCTCGTGGGAGGCATGTATGTATATATATATTTTAAAACGAAGTCGATACAGGTGCCAAAGTGTGTGTGTACTCACCTAATTGTGGTTGCAGGGGTCGATTCATAGCTCCTGGCCTCGTGTGAGCCTACAGCTCATAAATTCTTCAAAACAACACTGACATTAGAGGGAGAGAGACACACACAGGTGAGTACTCACCTTCTCCTGGAGCGGCACATCCTGCAGGTGATCCTAGGTGAGTGTTGGTCAGGTAGACGACACGAGGCGCACCTCATCATCATCGTCACTATCACCCCCCCACACTCCTAGGTCACCGCCCCACACCAGTGACCCCACATCTTCCTTCACTATTCACCATTACTCGCCTCTACACATCAGTTTCACCATTTTAACAGCCGAGAGCTCACTGTCGTCTCTCATTTTCACTGGTATCAAGTCTCTCACTATCAGGAGTCACTGTAACTGGCCTCACCATCAGAAGACACTGTAACTGGCCACACCATCAGAAGTCCCTGTAACTGGCCTCACCATCAGAAGACACTGTAACTGGCCACACCATCAGAAGTCCCTGTAACTGGCCTCACCATCAGAAGACACTGTAACGGGCCTCACTATCATAAGTCACTGTAACTAGCCTCACCATCAGAAGTCACTATAAATGGCCTCACCACCAGAAGTCACTGTAAATGGCCTGACCATCAGAAGACACTGTAACTGGCCTCACTATCAGAAGTCACTGTAACTGGCCTCACTATCAGAAGTCACTGTAACTGGCCTCACCATCAGACAAAGTGGAGTCACTATCAACACCACGTCACTATCACTTCACGAACGACGCTCCTTAAACGAGAGTGAGGATCAAATCTCCTAACCCACGCGGGTTTAGTGCTCCATTAACACACAATAAATAACATTATGATTTCTGTACAATTCCCTATCATAATTCACCAGGAATCACAAATAAATCAGCCATTACACAATATTCCACAACACTTTTCTCCCCGTCACACAAATCAAATATTTAAACAAACAAAAAACCTACAACAGTCCACAAATCATAAGCAGAAATTCCTTCCAAATCACATTACACAAATCATTGTAATGGGGCACACAAAATTCCAGAGACGGGGGGGATTTAGGTTTGATCCGAGGAGAGAGAGGCACTGGATCAGCTCCAGATCCTCAGATCAAAAGATCCCCAAAATTTCCTTCGCTAAAATTAGTTCTTAATCTAATAATAATAATAATAATAATAATATACACTTGCTAAACCCTTACGGGTTTAGTAAATGTCTAGGATACATGATCATGGTAGTGCATTAGGTGAAACCAGGAGCTGAGTCTCAACCAAAGCAAGCACAACTTGGGTAAACACAAACAAACATATACACGGAAAGAAGCTGTGACTCGACCCCCTACAACTATAAAAAGATGGGACACAGCAACAAGGGAACACAGCAACAAGGGGACACAGCAACAAGGGGACACAGCAACAAGGGGACACAGCAACAAGGGGGACACAGCAACAAGGGGACACAGCAACAAGGGGACACAGCAACAAGGGGACACAGCAACAACGGGACACAACAACAAGGGGACACAGCAACAAGGGGACACAGCAACAAGGGGACACAGCAACAAGGGGACACAGCAACAAGGGGACACACAACAAGGACACAGCAACAAGGGACACAGCAACAAGGGGACACAGCAACAAGGGACACAGCAACAAGGGACACAGCAACAAGGGGACACAGCAACAAGGGACACAGCAACAAGGGGACACAGCAACAAGGGGACACAGCAACAAGGGGACACAGCAACAAGGGGACACAGCAACAAGGGGACACAGCAACAAGGGGACACAGCAACAAGGGGACACAGCAACAAGGGGACATAGCAACAAGGGGACACAGCAACAAGGGAACACAGCAACAAGGTATTGCGACCCCAGAATGGGCCCCAGTGTATATACCTATGTATGATATATTTCATGTATATTTCCATTTTCTATAATTTTATATTGCTGATATTCTCGATAATAGCTAAATCGTTAATATCGTGCTTTATATTATTATTGGACTTATATTTGACTTAGCTATGTTTATTAGGTAGGATGTAGCACTATATATTGTGCTCATGTTTGTAGTAGTTGCCTTGGAGTTGGCAAACTACCGAGTATGACACTACGCTTGTTATGTTGCCGGCGTCTAGTTGCTGGGAGGGAGTCACGTGATTCCACCTGAGGTGGGTGGTTGCTTCTCCTTGCTCGAGAGCACTACGCAGCTGGACGTCGTTGAGTCAACATCTCTCTCCTGTCTCTGCTTGTTTTCTCGTCATTTAGACTCTGTTTGGGTAGAGTATGTATTTGGTGGTGAGACGAAACATACTTCTCAGGACTGTGTGTAACTCTGTTCACAGAGGATAGACTAGACAGTGATTTTCGACGTTTTTCTGGGTTGTGTGTCACATTGACACTGAGATAACTCAGGTCTCTAGCTACAGTTCCTGACCTAATTCGATAAGGCATCTGTGCACCGTCACAGTTTGGGATTGTTTATGCTGAACCTAGCTTCAGTAGAAAGGGAGTTTTGTGACTGTTTT
>WNWK01009129.1:0-67500 GCA_009830355.1 Cherax destructor | reverse complement strand
CAAATCTTCAACACATCCATTGAAACTGGGCAACTACCTGAGGCGTGGAAGATGGCAAATGTAGTCCCAATTTTTAAGAAAGGAGACAGACACGAGGCATTAAACTACAGACCTGTGTCACTGACGTGTATAGTATGCAAAGTCATGGAGAAGATCATCAGGAGGAGAATGGTGGAGCACCTAGAAAGACACAAGCTTATAAACGACAACCAGCATGGTTTCAGGGAAGGAAAATCCTGTGTCACAAACCTACTGCAGTTTTATGACAAGGTAACAGAAGTAAGACACGAGAGAGAGGGTGGATAGACTGCATTTTTTGGACTGCAAGAAGGCGTTCGACACAGTTCCTCACAAGAGATTAATGCAAAAGCTAGAGGATCAGGCACACGTAACAGGAAAAGCACTGCAATGGATCAGAGAATAACTGACGGGGAGGCAACAACGAGTCATGGTACGTGACGAGATGTCAGAGTGGGCACCTGTGACGAGTGGAGTTCCACAAGGGTCAGTCCTAGGACCTGTACTGTTTTTGGTATATGTGAATGACATAACGGAAGGGATAGACTCAGAAGTGTCCCTGTTTGCAGATGATGTGAAGTTAATGAGAAGAATCAAATCAGTCGAGGATCAGGCAGGAATACAAAGAGACCTGGACAGGCTGCAAGCCTGGTCCAGTAACTGGCTCCTTGAATTTAACCCTGCCAAATGTAAAGTCATGAATATCGGGGAAGGGCAAAGAGACCGCAGACAGAGTATAGTCTAGGTGGCCAAAGACTGCAAACCTCACTCAAAGAAAAAGATCTTGGGGTGAGTATAATACCGAGCACATCTCCTGAGGCACACATCAATCAGATAACTGCTGCAGCATACGGGCGGCTGGCAAACCTAAGAATAGCGTTCCAATACCTCACCAAGGAATCATTCAAGACTCTGTATACCATATACGTCAGGCCCATACTGGAGTATGCAGCACCAGTTTGGAACCCACACCTGGTCAAGCACGTCAAGAAATTAGAGAAAGTGCAAAGGTTTGCAACAAGACTAGTCCCAGAGCTAAGGGGATTGTCCTACGAAGAAAGGTTAAGGGAAATCGGCCTGACGACACTAGAGGACAGGAGGGTTAGGGGAGACATGATAACGACATATAAAATACTGCGAGGAATAGATAAGGTGGACAGAGACAAGATGTTCCAGAGAGGGGACACAGAAACAAGGGGTCACAATTGGAAGTTGAAGACTCCTATGAGTCAAAGGGATGTTAGGAAGTATTTCTTCAGTCATAGAGTTGTCAGGAAGTGGAATAGCTTGGAAAGCGACATAGTGGAGGCAGGAACCATACATAGTTTTAAGACTAGGTTTGATAAAGCTCATGGAGCAGGGAGAGAGAGGACCTAGTAGCAATCAGTGAAGAGGCGGGGCCAGGAGCTATGACTCGACCCCTGCAACCACAAATAGGTGAGTACAAATAGGTGAGTACACACACACACCACGCACACCACACACACCGCACACACACACACACACACACACACCACACACCACGCACACCACACACACCACGCACACCACACACCACACACACCACACACACATGCACACACTCACACACACCACACACACTCACACACAACAGGCCTAGTGTCTTATCGACATGTACCTAGGACAAAATGGTAACACACACACCACACACAACACACACACTCACCACACACACACACGCATACACACCACACAAACAGACGCACGCACACCACACACACACACACTCACACCACACACACACAGCACACACACACTCACACACACCACACGCACCTGCTACCACAATTAGGTGAATACAATTAATTACACACTAGGCTACTTCTTGGAGTGTAAGAGGGCTTTCGACACAGTACCACACAAGAGACTGGTTGAAAAGCTAGAGGAGCAGGCAGGAATAGGAGGGAAAGTACTGCAATGAATCAGGGAATACCTGACAGGAAGGAAACAACGTGTGTCGGTAAGAGATGAAGTGTCAGAGTGAGTGCATGTGTCGAGTGGGGTTCCACAATGGTCAATCCTAGGTCCGGTGCTATTTCTTGTATATGTGAATGATATGAAGGAAGGAAATAGTCAGAGGTGTATCTGCTTGCAGACGATGTGGAACTAATGAGGAGAATACAAGCGGTATCGGATAATGTAAGTCTACAAGGAAATCTGGACAATCTGCAAGCCTGGTCTGACAAATTTATCCTGGAGTTTAACCCCAGCAAATGCAAAATTATGAAGATTGGAGAACAGCAAAGAACAACGCAGACATAGTACGCAAAACTTACTCAAGGAAAAGGATCTTGGGGTAAGCATCATACCGAGCACATCGCCTGAGGCGCACATTAACTAAATAACTGCTGCAGCATACGGCAAACCTGAGAATAGCCTTTCGTTACCAGAGTAAGGAGTCATTCAAGACACTGTACACCGTGTATGTCAGGCCCATATTGTAGTAAGCAGCACCAGTATGGAACCAACACCTGGTTAAACACGTCAAAAAGTTTGAAAAAGTGCAAAGGTTTGAAACAGGACAAGTAACGGAACTGAGGGGTTTGTCCTACGAGGAGAGGTTAAGGGACCTCAACCTGACAACACTGGAAGACAGGAGGGATAGGGGAGACATGATAACATATAAAATAGTAAGAGGAATTGACAGGGTGGTTAGGGATAGAATGTTTCAGAGAAGTGACACAGCAACAAGTGATCACAACTGGAAGTTGAAAGCTCAAATGAACCACAGGAATGTTAGGAAGTATTTCGTCAGCCATAGAGTTGTCAGGAAATGGAAAAATCAGGAGAGTGATGTAGTGGGGGCAGGATCCATACATAGCTTTTAGAAGAAGTATGATAAAGCTCATGGAGCAGGGAGAAAGCGGATCTAGTAGCGACCAGTGAAGAGGCGGGACCAGGAGCTATGAATCGACCCCAGATTCCACATATAGGTGAGTACACTTATTTGAGTGTACACGCGCCCACACGCACACACACACACACACACACAAACACACACGTACGTTCCTACGTATATATATATATATATATATGTCGTGCCGATTAGGTAAAACTTGCGATTTTGGCTTAAATAGCAACGCTCTTCTTGCCATATAAGACAAGTGAAAATTTGTGTATGCAATAATTTCGCCAAAATCATTCTGATATTATTAGAAGCCATCTAGATAACCATAATTTGATTAATGATACCCAGCATGGATTCACGAGGGGCCGTTCCTGCCTATCTAATTTATTAACCTTCTTCAGTAAAGCTTTTGAGGCTGTTGATCACGATAAAGAATTCGATATTGTTTATTTAGACTTTAGTAAGGCTTTTGATAGAGTACCGCACCAGAGACTGTTAAAGAAAGTGGCAGCTCATGGCATTGGGGGAAAAGTGCTGTCATGGATCGAGTCATGGCTCACCAATAGGAAGCAGAGAGTGTGCATAAATGGGGTTAAATCCGAATGGGGACTTGTATCAAGTGGTGTTCCACAGGGATCAGTCTTAGGCCCATTGTTATTTATAATATATATCAATGACCTTGATGAGGGAATTACTAGTGATATGAGCAAATTCGCCGACGACACGAAGATAGGTAGGATAATTGATTCAAACATAGATGTCAATTGTAGGCAAATTACTAGAGTCGATTATAGCTGATAACATAAGAAGCCATCTCGATAGGCATAATTTGATTAATGATACTCAGCATGGATTCACCAGGGGCCGTTCCTGCCTAACTAATTTGTTAACTTTTTCAGTGGGGCTTTTGAGGCAGTTGATAATGATAAAGAATTCGATATCGTTTATTTGGATTTTAGTAAGGCTTTTGATAGAGTACCACATCAGAGACTGTTAAAGAAAGTGGCTGCTCATGGCATTGGGGGAAAAGTGTTGTCATGGATCGAGTCATGGCTCACCAATAGGAAGCAGAGGGTGTGCATAAATGGGGTTAAATCGGAGTGGGGATCTGTAACAAGTGGCGTTCCTCAGGGATCGGTTTTGGGCCCGTTGTTGTTTATAATATATATAAATGACCTTGACGAGGGAATTTCTAGTGATATGAGCAAATTCGCTGATGACACGAAGATAGGTAGGATAATCGATTCAGACGTAGATGTCAGTGAACTACAGGAGGATTTAGACAAACTCAATTCCTGGTCAGAAAAATGGCAGATGCAGTTCAATGTAGATAAATGCAAAGTTCTAAAGCTCGGAGTGTCCATAACCCAAGCACTTATAAGTTAAATAACGTAGAACTTAGCCATACAGATTGCGAGAAGGACTTGGGGGTGATGGTAAGCAGCAACCTTAAACCAAGACAGCAATGCCTAAGCGTACGTAATAAGGCAAATAGATTACTGGGATTTATATCAGAAGTGTTAGCAACAGAAGTCAGACGTTATATTACAGCTTTATACATCATTAGTAAGGCCTCACCTAGATTACGCAGCTCAGTTCTGGTCTCCATATTACAGAATGGACATAAATTCGTTAGAAAACATTCAGCGTAGAATGACTAAATTAATACATAGCATTAGAAATCTTCCTTACGAAGAAAGATTGAAGACCCTTAAATTACATTCACTTGTAAGACGTAGAATGAGGGAGACATGATCGAGGTATACAAGTGGAAAATGGGTATTAACAAAGGGGATATAAATAAGGTCTTGAGGGGATCTCTCCAAGAGAGAACCCGCAATAATGGATTCAAGTTAGATAAGTTTAGATTTAGAAAGGATATAGGAAAGTATTGGTTTGGAAATAGGGTAGTTGATGAATGGAACAGTCTGCCTAGTAGGGTTATTGAAGCAAGGACCTTGGGTAGTTTTAAATTTAGGTTGGATAAATTCATGAGTGAAAGGGGTTGGATTTGAGTGGGAATTGCACATGAGTAAATAAAATTATCAAAGCTTATTTTTTGGGTAGCATTGAAAATTAGGTTGAACAAATATTCTGTTGGTGGGATGGAATGTGAAGGACCTGCCTAGAATGGGCCAACAGGCCTGCTGCAGTGTTCCTCCTTTCTTATGTTCTTATGTTCTTATCTTATGTCATAGAACTTCAGGAAGATTTAGACAAACTTAATTCGTGGTCAGAAAAGTGGCAGATGCAGTTCAATGTAGATAAATGCAAGGTTCTGAAGCTCGGGAGTGTCCATAACCCAAGCACTTATAAGTTAAATAACGTAGAACTTAGCCATACAGATTGCGAGAAGGACTTGGGGGTGATGGTAAGCAGGAACCTTAAACCAAGACAGCAATGCCTAAGCGTACGTAATAAGGCAAATAGATTACTGGGATTTATATCAAGAAGTGTTAGCAACAGAAGTCCAGAGGTTATATTACAGCTTTATACATCATTAGTAAGGCCTCACCTAGATTACCAGCTCAGTTCTGGTCTCCATATTACAGAATGGACATAAATTCGTTAGAAAACATTCAGCGTAGAATGACTAAATTAATACATAGCATTAGAAATCTTCCTTACGAAGAAAGATTGAAGACCCTAAAATTACATTCACTTGTAAGACGTAGAATGAGGGAGACATGATCGAGGTATACAAGTGGAAAATGGGTATTAACAAAGGGGATATAAATAAGGTCTTGAGGATATCTCTCCAAGAGAGAACCCGCAATAATGGATTCAAGTTAGATAAGTTTAGATTTAGAAAGGATATAGGAAAGTATTGGTTTGGAAATAGGGTAGTTGATGAGTGGAACAGTCTGCCTAGTAGGGTTATTGAAGCTAGGACCTTGGGTAGTTTCAAATTTAGGTTGGATAAATTCATGAGTGAGAGGGGTTGGATTTGAGTGGGACTCGCGCATGAGTGGGTAGAATTGTCAAAGCTTATTTCTTGGGTAGCATTGAAAATTGGGTTGAGCAAATATTCTGTTAGTGGGACGGATAGTGAAGGACCTGCCTAGTATGGGCCAACAGGCCTGCTGCAGTGTTCCTCCTTTCTTATGTTCTTATGTTCTTATAACGAAAAAAATATATTTCATTGTGTTTGTTTATTATTAAATTAATGTTAACGTATCTAAAATATATTTAGTTGAGTTAGCTAAATTAAATTGCGCTTGTTGTAATAAGGTTAGGTAGGTTTTCAAAGTTTCTCTTGGTACAAAATTATAAATTCTTACATTAACATAAAATGAAAAAATATTCTTTAAACGTATAAGATAAAATTTTAGAAAGGACTTAATTTTAGATGAGTTCTGTAATTGGGACCAGTTTTAAATTAATGCACGGTACTTTATAATATATATATATATATATATATATATATATATATATATATATATATATATATATATATATATTTATATTATATATATTGTTTTGTATGTCTCCACGGGTTCAGGGAGGACATCTAATTATGAAAAAAGAAATATTTAATTTGATTAGGAAAGCTATAGATTTATATGAAACTGAAATCTGGCTTAACAATTGACCGTCCAACTCCAAGAAGTATTTTAAACTGTTGAAAATAAAAACGTGTTTTAGTAAAGGAGCAATTAAGTCGTACCTCGTGATGGCCCAGTGACCCAGCATCAAACTTTTTGCTTTGTTTTGAAAGTTTTCGCGCGGTGTGTGTGTGTGTGTGTGTGTGTGTGTGTGTGTGTGTGTGTGTGTGTGTGGTGTATCACCGGACGCGAGAGAGCCTCGCTTCTATGTGCGTGCGAAATTTTTTGCATATAATTGAATTCCACTGACAGTACTGGCTGATTTTTTTAATGTAGAGTTTAAATTAATATAATTAATCTATTCTCCTAATATGCTTTTAGGGGAACGTGAATATTTTGTGCCGTATACCTCGTGTTTATCACCGGCATTTGAATATCACTACGTATTAATACGAGACGAAATGCTATTGTTCACATATAGTCACATACTCGCCTGACCACATATGTAAACATGAAGGGTAAGGAACACAAAGTCCCAATACCGTGACTGGAATAATACACGAATAATCCGCACATAGGAGAGAGAAGCTTACCACGACGTTTCGGTCCGACTTGGAATACTATTTGGAAAGTCACACTAACGTCGAAACGTCGTCGTAAGCTCTTCTCTTTCTACTATGTGCGGGTTATTTGTGTTTTGGAGGATAAAAATTATTTACAACCCACCACCGACCAACAAGGATTGTTGTAGTTTGTCAATTGCTAGACTCGTGTGGGTTATTGTTTAAGTATTAACGGAATCCCGATCCTTCGTCTGCTAATCGATGCCAGCTCTGACCAGTGAGTCTGTTGGTACTCCTTTCCCCTAAAAAAGCAAGGAAACTATTATGGATAAAGATTCATCATACCGAGCAAGCCATTATTTAGCCGACGTTTCGCTCAGGATAAAGTTTTATCAAGTTTGCAATAAGGGTTTGTTATGTAATACGCGTCTAGAATCACTGGTCAGCTCAGTGCCACAGTCATGCAAGAGATTATTGCAGGTAAATGACGAAAACAAGATAACTGTAAATAACACAGAGGACGCACCGAGGTAACACACTCAAGCATTGCAAAACCAAGAGAAGCAAGACGCACATGGTGACCAGACGCCTGGAGGTGGATGTAACGAAGGCAGTGATGGTGAGGTAGCACATCAGGGACGCTACAAGGGAATGAACCAGCGAGACCAGACCTGGTATTTATGTCGTGTCGAATAGGTAAAACTTACGATTTTGGCTTAAATTGCATCGCTCTTCTTGCCGAATTAGGCAAGCGAAAATTTGTAATTTCGCAAAAATCATTCTGAACCTGACGAACAAAAAATATTTCATTGTGTTTTATTATTAAATTATTGTAAACTTATGTAAAATATATATATAGTTGTATTAGGCTAAATTAAATTGAGCTTGTTATAAGGTTAGGTAAGTTTTCTAAGGTTCTTTTTGTATAAAATTATTATTTTTTACATTAACCTTGGTACGGCAACACCAGCCTTGGTACGGCAACACCAGCCTTGGTATGGCAGCACCAGCCTTGGAACGGTAGTACCAGCCTTGGTACGGTAGCACCAGCCTTGCCAATGAGGGGGGTCGAGTGGTCTCTTACCCGCGCTCTGTGGCCGGGGACCGAGTTATCCTTTACGCTGGTATCAGGATGTGCGGCGAGGGAAAGAGGACCAGATGTACACAAATTCTATTATAAAATTTACAAAAGGCGAGTGACCGAGAGGAACTGAAATATGAGATTCTGGTGAAAGTAAAACTAAAGAGGAATAGAGGAGGAGGGAGAATCAAACTAAGCTATGAAGGAGCTATGTGAAAATGAAAGTTGCTAAAGGGAAATGTAGCAAGAAAAGTGTATATTTCAGCCGCACTTCGAGGCCCTCTTCGGTGTGTGTAAAAATATTAAAAGGTACTTATCTTACCTTCTTTTTTTTCTTTTGTGAATTTATTGCACCAGTGAGCAGTATTAATTACTATACAAAGAAAGGGTCCACCTCTGGTGCAGCTGTGGGGACCCACAGACTCGGAGACGTAAATCAAAGAGTTTCTTAGTAATAAATATTGAGATTTCTCCTTAATGTTGTTTGAATATTTTACTTCCACCTCATTTGTGTACACTCGTGTACGCACCCCCCCCCCCCTCCACACACACACACACACACACACACACACACAAAGTCCCAGTTGATGACTTACTAAGTTTCGTATCTGAAGACCTTTATAATTACAATTTATCATTCCCTGTGCCAAGTCATTCATCTTATTAAACTTGTTGATGTAAAGTTTCTGTTTATTTGCGAGTTTATCACTCAGAAGTTTGATATGGTAATGGGAATTCCTCTCTCACCAGTCCTTAGCAATTTGAACATGGATTTTTTTAACAAGATTACTTAACAGAATTTTTCCTGATAAAGCCTAATAGTACAGATATGTGGACAATGTTTTATAATTAATACCCAAGAATATAGATATAAACTAATTCCTTCTTGATTTAAATAGTCGAGCTCCATCCATAAAGTTTACTATTGAGGGGAACCAAGAATTTAAATTCAAAATATAGGGAAAACCAATCAATAACTGCTCTTAATGTACACTGTTATTCTTCACATCAAGACAGTTAAATGTTTTGTATTATCCTTTATGTTTTTGAGAGTTCTGCACATTTGAACCCCAGCGTTCATACATGAGGACATATTGAAGATTTATAAAATAGCCTATGATCTGAAATATCACCAAAAAAATTAACAAATCTTTTAAAATTGCCAGAACATTTTACAGTTAAAAAAAAAGTCAAAGAAACATATTTAAACAAGAATATGTTGAAAACTTTCTTAATATACCTTCTTTTGAAATGTTAGTTGTATTTAAAAATCTTGATACAGTGAAAAAAAAAATATTAAAAATTACACCCCAAAATGCTGTAGGCTGTGTCTATAATTTTTCCTGTAACAAATGCAATGAAGTTTATTATGGTCAAACTTGAAAAAAAGCTTGAACTAAGATTACAACATTGGAACTGAACAAGAGTCTAATGCTCAGTTTATTCATAAGAGATGTTAAACTCCCAATTGATTTTGAAAAGACCAAGAAGAATGTATCAAGCAGATCCATGGTTGAGCAAAATATAATTGAATCAAGCTTCGTAAAAAATGGTATTGACTGCAATATGAATATAAGTTCTAGGTTGTATAATAGAATTTGTGAGGATTTTAAACTATGCCGGACATGTTACTCTTTAAAAAATTATTTACATATGACCTGACTAAATCTTCACTTCACTTCCACGCTCAGTGAGGTCATATGTGAGGTCATATTTCAGCTTCATAAGTCTTCTATTGTATTGTTTTTACTATTATTTGATAATCTGAAAAATCACGAAATAAAAGTTAAAGACTTTCACTATGTTTTCCCTGTGGTTATTTTGCATACTTAAATATTTATCAATAACAACAGCAGCCGTAACAACAGTGTCAGTTGCACCAAGAATAATAGCAGCAGCATAGCAAGAATTGCAGTAACAGCAACAAGGGTTGCGACTTCAGCAGTGGTATTAAATACAGCAACAACAGCAGCGATATCAACAACAGTAGTAGCAGTAGCAGCTGTCGGGGCTAGTGTGAGCCTGCTACTGCTGCTACTCTCTCCTTCTAGAGTGACACCATCAATGTCGTACATGGAGGGTCCCAGAGGACGCGTCGCCTCTGTCTAGATAGTGCGTCAGCTGTCCATCAGCTGGTTGTGATGGCTCACTGAAGCCCCTTTCCCTCTCATCCCTCCATCCCTTCCTTGAACATCATCTCCATCCCTCTCCTCCGTCACACTTCAATCCATCCCACCTTCCTCGATTCCCCTATCTGCCTATCTCCTTCCTTGTCCCCTTTCTGTCCAACCCTTTGCCATTTCCCTTGCGCCTTCCTCCCTTCACAGTATTTTTCTAACGATCTGCGTCGCCAGCAAGAGCAGGTTACTCACTCGCAGTGCAGTCACCAGGGCAGTATTGACGAGCTAATATGTATGGAACTGGATTCACTATCACGGTCATGGAACGGTGTTTCTGCCTCATTTAGCTAGATAATTATAAACTATTTTCATTTTTGTATAAACTCCTGTGGATGTGGTCATATTGAGGAAACTGAAGCCAGATTAGAATCAAACTCAAGATTTCTCACTTGAGAGGCAAGTGCAGACAACATTGTGTCATCTGTACCTATTTTCTCTTTCCTCTTTTCTATCTCCTTCCCTTTTCCCGCTCCTCCTCCTCCTCCTCCTCTGGTCCACTGCTTGACATTTCATCTCGTCTCTCGCTCATCCCTGGCCTATTTATTTACTGACACTTCTGTTTAATTTGTTTACCTATGCTTTCCAATCCTCACCATAAGTCCCCTTCACCAAAATTTGATAATTATTTTAGATATCTCTCCTTTCCACTCGCTTCATTCTCTCTCTCTCTCTCTCTCTCTCTCTCTCTCTCTCCCTACCTCCAGTAAAAAGAGCTACAGAAGTTGTTATCCTACTTCAACTGGCATCAAAGCCTGGCGCTAGTAATAGCGTTAATATAGAGTGCATTTAAAGGTGTGCACTCCATTACCTAATATTAGGTAACGCACAGAGAGAGCGCAGGGGAAAGTTTGAGCTGTGTGAACCTGAGCTTTTATTTGACAAGTTGACTTGATATCTATAATGTCCGCTTGTTGTGAAAACATGATCTAAATTGGAGTCATTCATTGAATGTGGGACTCGTGCGGGAGTGAGAATCTTAATAAAGATTCTATTAGAATTAATTAAATAGTGACTGTTTTGTGGGTTGACTGTTGCTTTCTAGCTGTCCATAAAGTTGAATCAGGTGAGAAAAAACGAATGCATTTCGACCTTGTTCAGAACAGTGAGGATACTGACATCTTGGAATTTGCACCATAGTTTACATAGTTTACTTTAATTCCTACTTAAAGACTATAGCATCTTTAACTGTTGCTGTACAGGTGAAGTACAGCCATAATAACTCAGTTTTACACGCTGTTATTCTACTTAGGTACATTTTGAAGCCCAGCCCTATATATGGGCTGGGCTTCAGAAATGTGACCCACAACAGTCGACTAACACCCAGGTACCTACTAACTGTTGGGTGAACAGGGGCAACATGAGTTAGGAAATATGCCCAACGTTTCCACCAGTGCCAAGGATCAAACGGACACTCAGTATGTAAGCTGAGTGCACTACCAATCGAGCCACGGGACGACTAAATAAACTTTAACCTTATAAACTTTATCCAGTGTTGAGAAAACTAACAAAATTTAAGTTTAAACCAGGCCCTCTCTGAGGGTGTATACTCGAATTAAGATTGAGGTTTATGATTCTCTGACCGCGGGTTCTAACCCCACCCATGGTATGGTTTGAATTTATGCCTTAGATTTTTGCAACCACTTTTGTCAAATAGAAGCACATTTATGTAGTACATTTCATAGCTTTCATATTTGCTAGATTTACCATAAGACTTTTCATAGACATTTCAGAGTTAGATTTTTACCTCAGAATATCTACTTGACCTTGAGTACTATGTCAGCTCCATTTATTTTCAAATCAGATCAAGCAGTAACATCAGGTTTTTTAGAGATCATCTACGTTTGTTCAGTTGCCCATACATATAGTTTCCCATCTTTTTTCTCAGGTAGATATATTAGAAACCTAATGACTGATGTATCACTGAACAGTGCTGAATAGAACGAAGTCGTCGCCTAGGTTTGAGGTTCAGATATTATTTGTTAGAAGGTTGTTAAATTAGGCAGTCCAAAATAAGGGACCAATCGCACTCCACAGTGATTTACTGGTATCAACTCAGGGGAATCTCAGACTCCTTCGTCAAGAACAGCTGTAAGAGTCTTGACCCTGAAGATAATCACTAAGGATGTGTAATGAGATTTCTAGTGCTTATAGTCTTGTCAGAAGGAATAAGGCAAGTAGGTCACTGGACCAGTCAGATATAAATTTTACTTAGGGTTGCACAGTTGTCTTCAAAGTAATAAGTTTGACAGTTGACAGCGTCGCCTCAGAATTTTCTCAGAGAGTCGTAGGAGGACATCGTCTGCTGGTATTACGGGTCCAATATGTAGAATCTTAGTGGATGTAGAAGAGTGTATCCGACTGGTATGGATATGAAGAGATAATATACAGAACAAACATTTACTGCAACGTTTCTCTCAGGTGCAAGCTGTATCAAGTACCCTCTACATGACTTGGTAAATATCTGCCCTCAGCCACATGTTCATAATATGAAGAGCAAAATAAAATTTGTTCTTCATATCACGAAGAATATTTTAGGGAAACCAGATTCAGACCAGTAACTTGCTATGGCCTTGGTCACCGTATTGATCTTCCAAATCTAGTCAGTCGTCTCAGTTTCTACTCTCCGGCTTATTTCTCTCGGGGATCTTATTTTGATTTTCTGCGATGACTTAAAACGACTCCCAACACTTGAGGAACTCGATGAGTAAACATAGCCCAAGGCTACATTCAGCTCAATTAGGTCAGCTAGTGAGTGCTTCTGGTACACTCATCAGAAGTGTATTGATATTCCTCAGTTCTTCGTGTAGACACTTAGGAGCAACAGAAGTCTTCCTCCCTCCAGGTTAAGTGACAGAAGTTTAGACACTTCTCATCCTTGTATCTGCTCTCTCTCTCTCTCTCTCTCTCTCTCTCTCTCTCTCTCTCTCTCTCTCTCTCTCTCTCTCTCTCTCTCTCTCTCCTGTACAAGCTCACCGAAGCATGATTAGCTTTCCTGTCGTGCTTCCAAGTTAGTACAAAGTTTACACTCCTCCCTTGATCCCGTTTCCTCTCCCTCTGCCTCTCACTACATGCTGTTCTCTTCTCCCTTTCCTGTTTCAACACTAACTTCCTGATTCTCTACCTACCTTCTTTCCTACTCTACTTCCTCTCTCTTTCCGTTAGTCTTTTATTCTCTCTCTCTTTCTCTCTCTTTTTTTTTACACAGGGTTTGACAAGGTTAGGTTAAGGATCCCTAACTTTATTGACAAGCTATTTACAAGTTAATGATTCCTAACTTTATTGACAAGCTAAGAGCTGTTACCTGCATCAGCTCATTTGAAAGCATTATTATTGTTATGAAACATACAAGTAGGGAACAGGATGAAATTGGAGCCTTCTGTGGGCCAGCATTTACATTTAATCAACTGACTTTATCTCGTTGACATCATAATGCTGTACGAATGTGTTCCAGACTCGAGTTATCCTGGGGATAAAAGATCTCAGATGAAGTGATGTTCTGGTGAAGGGTACAGCCAGAGTGAAGTTGCTGTTTTCTGCCCGTCTTGTGGTATAGAAGCTTGCTTCTCGATGTCCTCGAAGTGGAGCCAAGTGTGGTACTTTGACAATGTTGACCTTGTACATGACAGTAGGGCCACTCACATCCCTCCTGTGTTGAAGGCTCTGCTGAAATGACAGATCTATCCAGGATGGGTCTAGGCGAGAGATGAGACGTCTTGCTCTGTTCTCTACTCTGTCAAGCAGTCGCAGATGAGAGGGAAGGGAAGGCAAACCAAGAAAGTGGAGCATACTCAAGGTGTGAGCGTACTTGTGCCTCATACAGTATCTTGCGAGATACGTCGAAGTGCTGTAAGCTTCCTGGCTGCCTTGTTTGCAAGATTTTCAACGTGGTTCTTCATGGTCAGTTTGTAGTCAAATTTCACCCCAAGGATATCTACTTCTTTACCAGTTACTAACATTCTCCCATTCATACTTACAACTGTTCCGGCATTACCATTATGGTGCCTAGAGACCATCATCATTTGTGTTTTCTCAGGTGCAAATGTTACCTGCTATCAGTTTCCCCAAGCTGATATACCTCTTAGCTGGTGAGTAATGTAGCTTAGATCAGCTGGCATTTCTTCTCTTGGGTAAGTAAATGTCACAGAACAGTCGTCTGTATATGCATGGGATATTCTCTCTCTCTCTCTCTCTCTCTCTCTCTCTCTCTCTCTCTCTCTCTCTCTCTCTCTCTCTCTTCTCTCTCTCTCTCTCTCTCTCTCTCTCTCTCTCTCTTCTCTCTTCTCTCTCTCTCTCCTCATCTCTTCCTCTCCCCTTCCTCTTCCCTCTCTTCAACTTATTCTTTCCCCCTTCACTCTTCCCTCGTCTTCAATCATTCTTCCCTTCACCTCTCCCTCCAATTCCCTTCTCTCCTTCCTTTTCTTCTTCCTCTTTCCACTCATTGCATTTTGCATCTTTCTGTTCCTCTCTCCCTCAATCTTTTTTCCCCTTCTCCTTCTCCCTCTCTGCCTCGATCCTTCTTCCCTCCTCTTCCTCTTACTCTTAGCAACACCACGTTCTGGCATTGCCTAGAATGTAGAAACTCGGTAGGGATAATTTCCCTAGATTATCTATGATATTTGTAGAACATCGTAGGATTATATTTCTACCAATGACTTGGTCGAATGACTCCATTTTGGTGTTAAGTCCATTTTCTTGGGTGAGCCCAGAAAAACCGAGCTTTGAGCAATTCCTTGACAGTCCATGGCATGAACCTTTGAGGTGAGTGCTCAGTACCCATAACCCTGGAGCCATTGAGCTCCTGACAGAGGCCGCTCTTGAAGTCCGACCACCCTCCTGGAGTCCGACCACCCTCCTGGAGTCCGACCACCCTCCTGGAGGCCGACCACTCTCCTGGAGTCCGACCACCCTCCTGGAGGCCGACCACTCTCCTGGAGTCCGACCACCCTCCTGGATTCCAACCACCCTCCTGGAGGCCGACCACCCTCCTGGATGCCTACCACCCTCCTGGAGTCCAACCACCCTCCTGGAGGCCAACCACCCTCCAGGAGGCCGACCACCCTCCTGGATGCCGACCACCCTCCTGGAGTCCAACCACCCTCCTGGAGTCCAACCACCCTCCAGGAGGCCGACCACCCTTCTGGAGTCCGACCACCCTCCTGGAGGCCGACCACCCTCCTGGAGTCCGACCACCCTCCTGGAGGCCGACCACCCTCCTGGAGGCCGACCACCCTCCTGGAGTCCGACCACCCTCCTGGAGTCCGACCACTCTCCTGGAGGCCGACCACCATCCTTGAGAAGGACAGTGGGATCTAGAAGATAGGGGAGAGAGTCCCCTAGATATATTTATTACTAGGTGTGCATGCAGTGCTCTCACCGCCACCATGACACCTTCACCACATTACTATCACCGCCTCCGCAATCACTGCCGCCATCACCTCCACCACTTCTGCCACCACCATCCCTAACATAACCACCACTAACACAACACTAACACCAATACCACTTAACACCATCACTACGCCTCAAATGCAATTACCACATCACCCTCGCTGCTGACCATCACCATCAACGCCAAAACCACTTAATACCAATACCACTAACACTCCACCATCACCCCTATACCACCACCTCCACTATCGTTTCCACTGCAATGATTTCCACCGCCACCACCACCACCACCACCACCACCACAGACACCAGAGACACCACAGACACCACAGACATCAGGCTGCTGACAGAGGGAGGGACTTCGAGGGAGGAGAGTTTGGTAGAGGATGTCAGTTAACCATCTCTATAACATGACTAATAACATGACTTAATAACATAACTAATAATATGACTTACAAACATAACTAACACTTTTAACTACAAAAGTAATACTGTTAATTAGGGACAAGTTCTGGTGGTTCCAGCTCCTGGTTCTCGACTCATAGCTTGAGGATCCTTGGTCGACCTCATGGGTTTCATAAAGCCTGGAAGGTTTCGTGAAGCCTTAGAGGTTTCATAAATAACACCTTAGATGTTTTATATATTTCTAATGAATTTTTGTATATATTTTATCTATCATAAAGGAGGGTAGGACTGGTTGATAAACCTAGTAGGGAAGGGGTAGAGGGTGAGGAGGGGGGGATAAGAGGGTGGAAGGGAAAAATAACACCTTCCATTTCACTGAAAAAAAAAAATTATTCCATAATTTTCTATAGGCGTACCTGCCCAGCACCATTTATAATATCTACTTACATAAGCAGATATGATCTTAGATGAACTATAGACCCTTCTAAGAAGGGATAATATTAGTTTAACTTAGGGTAGATTAAGTCAGTTCATGTTAGATTAAGATAACTAAGCATTGAATACTAAAGATAACTGAGGTTAGCTTTGAATACTAAAGTTAACTGAGGTTAGCTTTGAATACTAAAGATAACTGAGGTTAGCTTTGAAGATATATATATATATATATATATATATATATATATATATATATATATATATATATATATATATATATAATATGGAAGAGACAGGCAGGGAGTCTCTCTTGGGAAGGAGAGGGAGACTCGTGTAGATAGAATAGAGAGAGGGGGGATGGTAGGTTCATCTGAGTGGGTGAAAGACTGGCACTGGGAGGAGAGAGAGAAGTCCCGGGGAAGGTGGAGGTAGGAAATTTAGCATCCTGTCGTGCTGGCGCTGCCATTATGAACACGAATATTTTATCTACGTCACATTAACCGCAGACGATTTCTTTAACATTTTGTTGCATCCACGTATATCTTCTTCTTTTCCTCTCATTCCCCATTCACTCACCATCATGCAACACCACTAGTTCATGTAGAGAAAGTGAGAGTAAACAGGAGGTACAAGAGGGCAGCGAGGGAGGTGAGAGGAAGTACCATAAGAGGATGATGGATGATATGATAAAACAGGAGGGGAATGTGGGGAAGCATTGATCTCTTGATCCAGGGAGCGCAATAAAGGATTAAAATGGAACTATTTGAAATAGAGTTAAGAGGACAGGAGCAGATGAGACTTAAAAGATACTGCGGAAAATGGATGAAAGGATGAAGTTAATGGAGGACTTGAGCGAGGAAACGGTACAGCTGAGAGGGGAAGTTAGAAAGAGGGAGCAAGAGTAGAGAAGTAGTGAAGAGGGGGCTAAGGACGTTGGAAAATAAAATTTCAGAGACATTCTTACGGTGACAGGCAAATAAATCCCAGCTAGAAAGTAACACAATAGTAGTACACAATACACACTAGTGTAATCACTTGCAAAAATATTCAAAAGCAAAATTTAACAAATGGAGTGACAATTGGATAATGAAATTTAATGTGGATGAATTGTTATACAGTAAAAATACGAAAGTGATACGTGGAGTTTACCTGGAGAGAGTTCCAGGGGCCAACGCCCCTGCGGTCCGGTCTGTGACCAAGCCTCATGTTGGACCAGAGCCTGATAATGGGTCATATGAATATAAAATGAGTAATGAAATATTTAAAGTTTAGGACAATATAGCCAAGAAGCAATGTCTGCAGCCTAAGTGCTTCAGTAATAAAACTAGTCATTCTTCACTAATTTTGGGTCACTGAATACAGAAATCATGATTAAAGTGGAAAATTGACTCTGTTTATAAAACTGTGGACTCAGGCTGGTTGCTCTTATTCTTTACCTGGGAAGGGAGGGTAAATAAATTGTACAGGTCAAAGGCTCTTGATTAAAATTCATAATCCGTAACTGTTTAAAAAAAATACGTATAATATCTATATTTCTCACCAGTAGCTCTTTTTTCATGTTTCTAAACTGTTGGACTCCAGATTGCAGCAGTGGAATAATCTCGCTTAAAATGTTAATTTCGTTCCACTCTTCTTGATGGAAGTTGACATCGTAGCTTGGAAAATAGACATATAAAATAGTTATAACTATGGCCATAAGTTTTTAAGGGGGGAGGGGAACGGTAAGCCAGCGGAAGGCCTCGGTTAGATGACCAAAAGCTCTATCGGTGGGTCATCATCTGACTAAGACCCGCGTCAGGAAACACCTGTCCTGTTTCCTGATGAACCTTACCTAACCTAAGTAGCTTGGAACGACATTGATGGTCTGATAGCAGCCCTGAAAGTTATTCATAATCTTGATGAGTGAAGACTGTTCATTGATTCATCGAAGTTGAGTCATGTTGGCAACGTGTTGCCATCAATTCTAGTTGGTGATGTAGTCCACATCAAGGAAACAAATGACACCATGAAGCAGATTCTGCAGCTAGGCTACACCAAGTGTTATTGTGCTCTGTGTGAATGACATGGTCAGGCGAGAACTTCTCATAACATCAAGAAGGATTGATCACTCCAACATTCTTTGAAATCAGGAACAAAACATGTTTCAGTATCCTTCACTTGTAGAATCAAGCAGGATTATATTACCACTCTTAAACATGAAACTAGGTCTCATGATTATTTTTTTTAGTAAAGCAGCCTTTAAGTACTTCGGTGTTAAATTCCCCAAGACTCAGAGACGCAAAAATCAATGAGGGTGAATTTGTTGGTCCACAGATTCGCGAGTTTCTTAGAGTTGGCGAGGAGGAAAATGTGTTCCTTTCAACAGGAACCAGTTTTTCTGGGAAATACCAAAGGTGACTGTTACGGGGAACTAGTAGAAAACTTGTCTTATCCTATCAAAAAATGGGGTGCATTATGTTTTTAGAGATATATTTCCTCCATTCGCACCTAGACTTTTTTTTTCAGCCAGTTACGAAGCAGTCAGCGATGAACATGAACGTTTCCACCCGGACATCTTAGTCATGGAGAAAAGTATCCATCACTGTTAGCAGATTACTGCTTGACAATAACAAGAGATGCTTCAAAAGTTGGATACAAGAAACAAGCAAAGAAGCGTTGGCTTGAATCAATATAAGTGAATTTATTATACAGGTATGTTATTAATATATACATATTCTCAAAAAATTTCAAACAAATTTCCACGGAAACTTTAGCCAATTGACTGTTATTATGGTCATATAAATCCCCAGCATTCCAAAAACCTTAGTGAAATATCTTTTTTTTTTCCCCCGAAGAACAAAATAAATTTATTGACTAGTTAGATTCTCATTTTAATTTTACGTTATGAAGCAGTAAGAAACTCGTATTATACAACAGTAAACTTAAAAGCATTTTCACACGTATAGACTGAAAAAAAATATAGTTTGTGAGAAATTATGTGGATGAATTTTTACAAGTACAAACTTGAATTAATCTTTCAAACACATAACTTGGGAAGAACTCTGGCACATTTAAAACAGATTATACTCACTGATTGATGTACCTCGGAAACTTGTGGGACTTTAGGAAGAACAGGTCATTGATACTGTATCTCCATCAATGCTCATAGTCTCAGCTCCTCAACTCACACATCAGGACCTTCAATTAGAAGCATATGGTTACTCAATAATTACTAGAAAAAAAATTAAGCCAGTAAACTGGTGTAATTTCTTGTGCATTAACGATTATACATTACAGTGGTTCAATTATATTGTGAAGAACATAATTGAAGAACATACTAATTACTTACCAAGGTATTATCTTGGTGGTATTATTTAATATGCCAATATATTTATAATGCCTAATAACAGGAAGGCATGCTAAATATTGGTCAATACTAGCTACATTACCTGTGTTGTGGTATTACACTATATATAAGGAGGCGAACATAAATTATTGCAGTGTACACACGATGATCAACATCAATCACCGTCTCCAGTGTTTTCTTCTTTATCAATCTTATTATGACGATAATTTGTATATCTGGACACCACCAGATGTCTTATATCTTCACTTATTCTGTAGTTCCATGTTTATATCGGTATTATACCTATCGGCTACAATGACACACGATTAGATTCACAAACACCTTTCAGCACCTCACGTTACGCCATATCTTTATTTTTTGATGGCCCCGTACAATGATTATATTATACACATATTTTTAATTATATTCAGTAACATTTGCAGGTGTGTAGTATATTTTCTTTATCAGAATATTAACTTTCCAACATTATAACAATCACATTTTACTTAACTGATTATCATAGATAAGGAAATTATAGGGGATGTTGGTTCCCCTGTGGCCTATCTTTTAAAAGTCATATCAACACTACACAACTACACTACGTTATATAAACACTATTATATCCTTCAATTATTATACAAATTAGAGGAAAAAATATCAATATTTTCCGCACGGTTGTTTATAGCATATTCTAAATAAAAAAATAATATATACAGCGGTCTTGTGGTGTCTTAATCTATTAAAAACTATCAATATTAGAAAAATTCAAAGATGTGCTATAAAATAATTCTTGATGCATTCATTAGTATCTGTATATGTTTCTATCTCATTATGCCAGTCAATGTTAATCATAGCTGTTATAAAGTTATTTACAGCTGACTCATTATGTAGTCTGAAGGTAACTTTTGTAATATAAAATAGCTCCCAGCACTAAAAAAAAAAATGAGAAAAGAATAATGATGACATTAAACCTGGTCTCGTTGACTGATAAGCAGATACGTGACATGTTTACCACATAAAAGATCCTAATATGATAACATAATATCGTAATATGGTACGAGATTAGATGTTAAGATGTTTTAGCATCAACAAGGAGGTCAAGAAGCCACAGATGTAAACTCAGATAAGTGTTGCTGAAAGTAAACCCCAGAAAATTTTCAACAGTTATCTTTGCGACACTAAACGACAGATAGAAAATCATCCGTGTGAACTCACACACGAGACTTAGGCGTCAGGAAGTGGTGTCTCAGTCTTGGGGTTGTGATGGAGGCAAACACTGTTCACAGCATCAAAAGTTAATATCATCGAGCCGTGGAGACCAGAATTCATTGCAACCTGTCAATGAGAGTTGGAGAGGCGAGGCCACAAGCCGTGCATCGACCCCCTGCAAACACAATTAGGACAGTACAACTGAGTACACACTCCTTCGCACAAATACACAGAGGTACAATCTGCAATACTAGTGAACAATTGTGTTTTGTTGTTACACAGATTACTGAACTCCAACAACACAAGAAGCTTGTGTCAAAACGAAAAACCTAAACAGTTATACAGTATATAAATTAAATAGGTTTAACTTGCCTGAATTCGCCAAAATACCTGCCGCTCACGTTCTTTTTCCCTCTTTTTTCCTGCTACCTTCCCCCTCTCGTTCATGTGTACACTGTTATCAACCAACAAGGCCTTTAATTACTACTAATTATACAGGAGGATAAAAAGAGTTTAATGGAAACCAGGCAGATAAATGCGGTGTTGCCACGCTGATGATATTGTTGTATCCACAAGTGTTACTTCAGACCATAACCAGCTCTCAGAACTATGTTGAATAATACTTTATTATCATCAGCAGCAGAAACGCCATCAGTATCGTCATTAATCATCATAGGAGAGGCTGCGAAGACCTACGCAATAGAAACCATACCACGGGTGGGGTTCGAACCCGCAATAGAGCTTGGGACAATCGGTAACTGGGCTGTGAGCTGAAAAAAGCTCATTCTTCTCGTTTTCAAAATGGTCTTGATAATCACTCATTCGAAAAAAATATTTCACATTTGAATTTCATCTCTCTCTTTAGCAGATAAATTAATTATAATGATGGGATGTTGGTCCAAGGAACTGGAGCTACCCTCTACTCTTAGATTATACTTAATTAATTCCCATTCTTCAGGTGCTATGTGACCGCTGTGGGTTTAGCTCTTCCCCTTGAATATAATATATGAACTACGATAGCGTAATAGACACTTGTAACAATCCGCAGATTTTCCCGGAGATTCGAAATGGGGTGTGCGAAACTGACAGTCCAACAAGATAGCCACTGTTAGGGTGGTGTTGGCCCAGTGGTTAGGACGGACGGTCATTTTCACAGATCCCAGTTCAAATCTCCGAAAAACCTTTGAATAATATAATTTGAGCGACAGTCAACTGGTGCTGAATTTTGATGTGAGATGAGTGCACGCCTCCAGTGATCAACGTTACCAGACATAATGTATCCCCTTGAAAGACAGAAACAATGAGGGAAGAGGTATGAGAATGAACGAAAGTAACTAGTGGAGTACCGCAAGGTTGAGTACTGTACAGAAGCCACCGCTGTTTCTGAAATGAGTAAATAACCTTCCAAAAAACATTGAATCTCTTGACTCTTTGTTTTGCTGATTAACTATTGAGAGAGACTGTTAGATATACCAAGAGATGCATGTATCTTTGTATATACACTAAAAGCATATTCCATTAAGTGTTTATAAGAATTAAAGTATTTTTTGACTAGCGATGAATGGGTTACATGCAGCCTTGATGACTCTAGTGTAGTCGATAGGCTTCAAACTAATCAACTAATTAACTACTGAGAATGATTAATATGTGGAGAGACAGCAAGAGGCTCCAGAGAGACCAGGACAGGCTAGAAAGGTGGTTAGGCAAATAACTACTCGAGTTGAACCAGAACAAATGAAAGATGAGTGTCCGGAGGAACAAGGTAAACAAGAGAAGGCATACGAGGAGAGCTAAAGAAACAGCCCATGGCTAGGCCACCGCGAGGCCTAGTCATGGGCCGGGCCGCGGGCGCGGTGACCCCCAGAACACCCTCCAGGTATACTCCAAGTAGAAATACCACCCATATTTATAGATCCTTACGTCAGTAGCCCATTTATCTTATATTTACATTTATTTTGGTTATAGTGGCAATAATATTTGCAATGGTTCAGGAATGACTAGGAATAGCGATACATGTTACATTCGCCTATATTCGAATAGAAAAAGCCTGCTGCGAGGACGAAACGTTTCCGAAATACTGATACCCAAGTGTTACACGTGTGTCATACTCGTCAACTTGTCGGTATTGTACATTATCAGTAATGTTCAGGGTTATTTATGTATTGTGTTCTCCGAATTTTTAATTCATCTGGATTACAGGGTGAGTGAAAAATCATGTATTTTAGGTGGTTCTTATTTTCATTTAGCCAATCATTACTTGCCAGATTCACAGTTGTATGATTCAGATTAAATATTTTGTATCCCAGGAACAGTCTTACTGGACCTGGAGGATTACTGAATGATTCCCGTACAAGTAACACAAGGTAATTCTGTTTCATAAAAAAATATCAACACTCGTGATGCTCCCGGCTGGAGAAAACCAGGATGGGGAAAAAGAAGCCAGTTGTGTGGCCTTCTGCCTTACACATGTGTGTGGCCTGCTACGTGTACACATGTGTGTAGCCTGCTGTCTGTACACATGTGTGTGGCCTGCTACGTGTACACATGTGTGTGGCCTGCTGCCTGTACACATGTGTGTGGCCTGCTACGTGTACACATGTGTGTGGCCTGCTGCCTGTACACATGTGTGTGGCCTGCTGCCTGTACACAGCTGCGTGGCCTACAACGTGTACACAGCTGCGTGCCCTGCTACCTGTACACAGCTGTGAGGCCTGCTACCCGTACACATCTGTGTACTCACCTAATTGTGGTTCCAGGGGTCGAGACTCAGCTCCTGGCCCCGCCTCTTCGCTGTCTGCTACTGGGTCTCTGCTCTCCCTGCTCCATGAGCTTTATCATACCTTGTCTTAAAACTATGTATGGTTCCTGCCTCCACTATATCTTTCTCTAGACTATTCCACTTCCTGACTACTCTGTGGCTGAAGAAATGCTTCCTAACATCCCTTTGACTCATCTGAGTCTTCAGCTTCCAGTTGTGTCCCCTTGTTTCCGTGTTCCCTCTCTGGAACATCCTGTCACTGTCTACCTTGTCAATTCCCCGCAGTATTTTGTATGTCGTTATCATGTCTCCTCTGACCCTTCTTTCCTCCAGTGTTGTTAGTCCTATTTCCCTCAACCTTTCTTCATAGGACAGACCCCTGAGTTGTGGAAATAACCTTGTCGCAAACCTTTGCACTTTCTCTAGTTTCTTTACGTGCTTGACCAGGTGTGGGTTCCAGACTGGTGCTGCATATTCTAGTATGGGCCTGACGTACACGGTATACAGTGTCTTGAACGATTCCTTGTTAAGGTAACGGAACGCTAATCTTAGGTTTGCCAGTCGCCCATATGCTGCTGCAGTTATCTGGTTGATGTGTGCCTCCGGAGACGTGCTTGTCCTTATACTCACTCCAAGGTCTTTCTCCTTTGCCGAGGTTTGTACCTTTGTCCGCCTAGCTTGTACTCTGTCAGCGGTCTTCTTTGCCCTTCTCCGATCCTCATGACTTTGCATTTGGAGGGATTGAATTCGAGAAGCCAGTTGCTAGACCAGATGTCGAGCTTGTCCAGGTCTGTTTGCAGCCCTGCCTGGTCCTCTTCCGATGTGATTCTCCTCATTATTTTCACATCATCCGCGAATAGAGACACTTCTGAGTCTATCCCGTCCGTCATGTCATTTACATATACCAGGAATAACACTGGTCCTAGGACTGACCCCTGCGGTACACCGCTCGTCACAGGCGCCCACTGTGATCCCTTACCACGCACCATGACCCGTTGTTGCCTCCCTTTGAGGTATTCCCTGATCCATTCCAGTGCCCTTCCTGTTATACCTGCTTGTTCTTCCAACTTCTTTACTAATCTCATATGAGGAACTGTGTCGAAGGCCTTCCTGCAGTCCAGGAAAATGCAATCAACCCACCCTTCTCTCTCCTGCCTTACCTCTGTTACTTTATCATAGAACTCTAGGAGGTTTTTTACACAGGATTTGCCTTCCCGGAATCCGTGCTGTCTGGTGTTTATTATCCTTTTCAGCTCAAGGTGTTCCACCATTCTTTTCCTGATGATTTTCTCCAGGACTTTGCACACTATACACGTAAGTGACACCGGTCTATAGTTTAGTGCCTCTTTTCTGTCTCCTTTTTTAAAAATGGGGATTACGTTGGCCTTCTTCCATACCTCAGGTAGCTGCCCAGTTTCAAGGGATGTGTTGAATAGAATGGTAAGTGGCACACTCAGTACCTGAGCTCCTTCCCGAAGAACCCACGGGGAGATATTGTCCGGACCCATCGCCTTTGAGGTATAGAGGTCACTGAGTAACTGCTTCACTTCCTCCTCAGTTGTGTGTATGCCCTCTAGCACTTGGTACATCCCTTGTTGGTGACGAACCCCGTCCTGTCTACCCAGCTGCCTTCCTTCCTCCATTGTGAATACTTCCTTAAACCTAAAGTTTAGCTCCTCACATACCTCTTGATCATTACTTGTGAGTTCCCCATCTTCTCTCCTCAGCCTTATCACCTGGTCCTTGACTGTTGTCTTCCTTCTGATGTGACTGTACATCAGTTTCGTGTCGGACTTAACTTTCGATGCTATGTCATTTTCGTACTGTTTCTGGGCCTCCTTCCGTACTTGTGCATACTCGTTTCTAGCTCTTCTACTAATCTCTTTGTTTACTTGGGTTCTTTGCCTTCTGTACCGTTTCCATTCTCTGATACTCTGAGTCTTTGCCTCCCTGCACATCTGTGCACATCTGTACATATCTGTGTGGTCTGTTACCTGTACACATCTGTGTGGTCTGTTACCTGTACACATCTGTGTGGCCTGCTACCTGTACACAGCTGTGAGGCCTGCTACCTGTACACAGCTGTGTGGCCTGCTGTGTGGCCTGCTGTGTGGCCTGCTACCTGTACACATCTGTGTGGCCTTCTACCTGTATACAACTGTATGGCCTTCTACCTGTACACAACTGTGTGGCCTTCTACCTGTACACAGCTGTGTGGCCTGCTACCTGGACAAAGCTGTGATGCCTGCTACCTGTACACAGCTGTGTGGCCTGCTATATGTAAACAGCTGTGTGGCCTGCTACCTGTACACTGCTGTGTGGCCTGCTACCTGTACACAGCTGCGTGGCCTGCTACCTGTACACAGCTGCTGCTGTTCTTAAAATCATTATACCAGATTTCTCCTCTTATCTGTAATTCCATTTTCTCTTCACGATTTACTTACGTGCAAAACTCTACAGGTGTCTCCTGCGTCTTGCCCAGTATGAGGCTACGTCTTGCCCAGTATGAGGCTGCGTCTTGCCCAGAGTCATATTGTTAGAGCAGGTGGGGGCAGCACATCACCTTGTTTATTTTTTCCAGCTTTATCATCTTATTTTATTTTTATTCAGAATTTTCTCATGTCATTTTGTTTCATGTAAGACTTAGTGGGATGCAATATTAAAATATTTTATATAAGTGTGTTGCTTCGTCACATTAGCATCACGCCATGTCGACAGAGATGCACATCTGCCTGGAGGTAGCTCCAGGGGTTTAACCCCCCCGCGGCCCAGTCCTTGACCAGTCCTTGACCAGTCATGTAACACTGGCAACATACGCGGGATCACCAAATCTCAAAACTGCTTTTAGTGACCTAAACAAAGAATCATTTCTATACACGGCGTGTGTGAGAGCACCCATCACCAGCGTTGAACCAGCGCCTGATCTTCAACGATGTGCAAAATATGAGGTCCAGTTGTTTGCAACAAAAACTTGTCCCAAACCTAAAAAGGCGGCGACAGAAGGAATTGCAAGCTACTGGATTTGAGAGTCTTGATCCGAGAAGCGCAATGTGCGTTTAGGGCGCAAAAAAAAAAAATCTAAAAGGAACCTTCATGGCAGAGAGAAATGTTGTACAAAAGAAGGGAGACCAGGAAGGTGGATACAAAAGATGAAAAATGGTTCACATTGATGTTACAATGAATTAGTTTAGTTGCTTGGTGGTAGGAAAGTGTAATGAGCTAGAAGAGGATGTGATGAAAGCGAACTTCATTCGCAGCTTCTTGTGAAAACATGACAAGGCCAACGAGGCCAAAATACAGTCTAATATTGGTCAAGGCAGATACAAGGCGAGATCAGAAGCTGTGACTGTGACCCATAATCAACTCGGTGGAGTCTACGTGGATATTAACATGAGAGTGCTAGGCTACCCAACACACTCGTATGATAAGAGCATTACACTCCTCGTGGGAGGAAGAGTTGCAGACTTGGTGTGAGAGAGAAGTTCAGAGCAACTTCTCTATTGTAAGCTCTCTTATCTGTTCTGCTTGTCTCCTGTGTTGCTGTCTGTGTGTGTCTCCGTCTGTATCACGATGTGTCAGGGTCTGTCGCTGCCTGTGTCATTGAGTATGTGTGTGTGTTGAGTACATAAAAACATGTATACTTACGCATACGCCTACATATTTTTTTATATTTTTCCCTGCACCATCCCTCTTGCGTGCACACAGACAGACGGAAACAGAGAGGGAGAGGGAAAGGAAGAGAGGGAAAGGAGGAGGGGAAAAAAGGAAGCTGCGCTTAAAGGATGTGAGGATATCTTTCCCGGATTGTGGTGCAACCAAAACATTCCAGGTTGTTTTCTATAGAAAGCTAAAAAAAAAAAAAATATCGTTTACAAGGTCTGCAAGATTGTTGTGATGATAATGAACGCTATGTCATTGCTGTGCCAGCCACGAGGGGTGATTTATGTCTTGCTATATGACACGGGCGACGATGAAAGAGTACTGAAGCAAGTACCACTCCTGGAAGTACAGAGCTCCTCGCTCTGGAGTTGATTCAAGGAAAGGAAGCCATCCTTCCCATCGTCGAATCAGACTTGATAACCTTGTGTTCCCTGGGCGTGGTACGACCCATGCGGATTTAGTGTTACACCCATGAATATTATTGTTAATAACAGAGTTGTTGGTTTATTAGTCATAAAATCGCCCAACACAGTTGTTTGTAGTAGGGTTACCGTACAGTGGTGCCGGCGGTGTGGAGGAAACACTGCAAGGCGGTGGTGACTGAAGATACAAGATAAAAAGATTGAAGATTGAGACACTTATGCAACATATGGGAATCTTTATTAGGGAAACGTTTCGCCACACAGTGGCTTCATCAGTCCTATACAAAGCAGAAAGGTGTAAGGAGAGGAGGAATTTGAGGTAATCAGTCCCTCGGCCTGGAGTCGATGTGTTCAGTCCATCAATCTTATAGAAAGTGCAGCATAAAGCCGCTGAAGTGGCTTATATACTGTAGTCAGGTGAGGCGAAGCAGGAGGAAGCGGGGTCATAGTTCCACCATCCACTCACATACAAGATAAAGTTGGATAGCTGTTAGCCTCGTGTGAATCACGGCAGCAGCGAGCGATGGTTTACTACTGCTGGATTCAGTGCCGTCGAGGCTTATGACCAACCTGTGGAGGCCTATAACCTACTTGTGGAGGCTTCACGACTGATTTTTGTTGATAGAAGGAGCTTTATACTCTCCTACTCGGCGTCAACATTATTTCCAACCGTAAATGATTTTGTTGTTGCTGGAAAGTCGATGATTTATTTACCCACTTTTCCAGTCATTACTTTAGTGCGTATTTTGTGAACTGTTTTCCTATAGCCATACGTTAATGGCTCTTAAAGTCTACGTTTATTACGTCAGACTTTTGGCTGTATTCCAACGCATCCAAAACCATTTCACATTGACGTGCTCTAAACTCATGTTATCCTGGGCACTGGAACTGTTTTTTTTTCGATATGTTTTGTAGTATTACTTCTAAATACATTTTAAAATATTTTTTTCAAAGATATATTATCAATGCTAGTGGTCTATAAATTAGGCAAATGTATTACTGTCGTTGTTAAGAAGTGTATAGCTCAGGAGAGATGTCTTTAAATTTGAGACTCCCCTGAGAACAGTACTTCTGCTCCCTCGTTAATAATTGAATTTTTACCCCTCGACGCTGTGTGTGTTAGAGGGTAACTGTCATGTACGATCAGCAACCACAACCACCAGCACCATCAACCACCACTACCACTTGTTGCTACCTTCCCTAGTCTCACTCCATTAATGATACTCGTGCAGATTTCAACGTTTCTTGCTGCTACCCTGTCACAGTGTTGCCAGATGTGTCGCGCTCCTTCTACTTTTACTTTACTATTTTTTTGATAAATATACTAAAGAAGTAAGCAAGTGTAAGCTTACATAGAGAGCTCACAGACATTTACTGAGTAAACAGGATAATGCCTGTTGTTGTAGGTTCGCCGGTACATCCGGCCTGATTCTACGCTATTACTCCATAGGCTCTTTAATGATTGGATTAATTTACTTAACACACCGGACATCTCCCACCAAGCGTAACATAAAGAAAAAAGGAGGAAGCACATTCCCCATCATTCTTTTAATCGCTGTCTTGCCAGGAGTGCTGACATCACAGTTCAGATGTCCCTCCGAGTCGCAACATTCCCACCCCTCCTTCAGAGTGCAGGCACCGCGCTTCCCACCCCTCCTTCAGAGTGCAGGCACCGCGCTTCCCACCCCTCCTTCAGAGTGCAGGCACCTCGCTTCCCACCCCTCCTTCAGAGTGCAGGCACCGCGCTTCCCACCCCTCCTTCAGAGTGCAGGCACCGCGCTTCCCACCTCCAAAATCTAAGTCAGGCTTTCCTAAATCCTTTCATAAACACTACCTTGCTCATACTCCAACAGCACGTCAAGTCATAAAAACCAATTGCCTCCACTCCAGCTCACATAGTCTAGCTGGAGAATGGTCGAACCTGGAGAAATTCCTTAAGAAATGACTTTGGTGTCACTTTATGAATAATTATGTCCTAAAACACTTTGGGGATTCAAAATAAGGATCCTTCAAGTTTGTTTTACTTTCGATTAAATCAATTAGAGGCATGCCATTGTCTTTATGCACTTTTGTACGTCTCCAGAACATCAATTTGGTCATGACAGGTTCAGTGTTGTACATGAATGGTGTACAGTACCGACAAGATGAAATTTAGACACATGTGCAACATCTGGGTATCTTTATTGTAGACGTTTCGCCATCCAATGGCTTTATCAATATAAATTCAAGGACATAATTGGAAGATAGAACTATATACAAAAGATGAGGTAATCAGTCCCTCAGCCTTTCTGCTTTGTATTGGACTGATGAAGTCACTGTGTGGCGAAATGTTTCCTTAATGAAGATTCCCATATGTTGTATAAGTGTTTATATCTTCAACTTGTCGGTTTTCAAAACCATTTATCACATATTAACACTTTATCGTCATACCTCTCCCTCTGGAGCAGCTCCCACTGCTTCATAACTTGTTCAATACAGTCATTTCAAAGTCCACCCCAAAGACTCTCACTCCTTCACACTATATGACAGCTTTCCTCTACAAATGTCGTATACAGACCTGGATGCAAACAACGCAGTTTCCGCCTCATTTGGAAATAGAGACGAGGACTTTTAGCATAGTTAATGTGTTCTCTTGCAGCAAAGAGCTTTAATAGCTTACCCACGGCATCCAAATGATCCTCTCAGAGTCCTAGCAACTCACTGCTAATGAACGCCTTTGTCATGAAAATATACTCTAAATATTGTATCCACAGTTTTAATACACGTGATTAACATTTTTATATAATTTACATCATTTAGTGAAACAAGCATTGATAATTCAGCAGTGGCAGCTGGAGGGATGCTGAGATCAAGAGCACCATTCAAGAATTCTTCTAGTTCCTTCAGCTGTTCTTTATGCAGCACATCGATAGAACTCTGTTGGAAAAATAAACACATAAGCAGTATAATTTAAAAAATAAACAACGTTTCGCCCACACAGTGGGCTTTATCAAGTCACAAACAGATCTACCTGGGTGAAAGGTATGTGAGTATTTATAGGATGGAGTCAGGTGGAGAATGCTGCATGTGACAGTCAGAATAGTGTTCTTGACCTACTTCAGCAACTGTCTCAGAATCTCTGTCTAAGTCTTTATTGGCACTATCTTCACACTTATAACGGCCCCTAATTCACAATGAAAGAGCCTTGAATGATCCTTGTTTTAAATCCTTGTAAAAACAATTTCCCAAAGGGAACTGATGGGGATTATAACTGTAATTCAGGACATGTTTCTGTCCCAAATGACACCAAAATAATATCTGCGCAATTTTTTTCTCTTACCGTACTAGAAGCCTAATGTATGTTCAAACCTAACACTCAAATCCTCCTTTTACTCGCATCCTCCAGCCCTTTCTGAAGCAGCCTCCTGTCCCTCCTGCTTTCATTAACATTAATATACTCCACTTGGTCATCTTATTCTGCTTTAATCCCTCTAAATTCCCTCTGAATTATATTTTTGATAACTCCACACCTTCTAATTTCCACTCTCCAAATTCTTTGCATAATAATCTCGCCACACATCGCCCTCAAACATAACATCTCTACTGCCTCCAGCTTCCTCCTTCTTGCGACATTTAAAGCCCAGTTATCGCATCCATGTAACAATGTTGGTACCATTATACTCTTAATACATTTTCCCTTTTGTCTCAATGAATAAAGTTCCTTGCTTCAGTGTACCAAACATCTTTTTACTCGCATCTAACTTGCAGTTCGCCACATCTTTCATAGGCTCATTTGTCCACTCTCAAATATCTGTATATATTACCTCCACCATACTTCCCTCAATCCGATATCTAATCTTTCATTGCCGAGACTTTTTTTTTACTTTCATCACCTTGCTCTTTCCTATGTTCACCTTTAATTTCCTTATTTTACATTCTCTCCCAAATTCATTCATCAACCTTTGCCACTTCTCTTCAGAATCTCCCATAAGAACTGCATCATCAGCGAGGAGCAGCTGCAACAACTATTATGTATCAAATACCTTATTTTTGGTAATAGCAGCACACATCTCTCCAACACCTAGCACTCACTTCTTTTAAAACTCAATAAATATGTTAGACAACCATGGTGAGATATTGACATGAAAGTAGCAAATTTTTGTTTTCTGAATATGGATTTCCTCTAGGCTAAGCTTCAGGCACAGGGCGTGGATATACCATATATGGCTTTTTCAAAACCTTAGACTGTAGTCTTAGGTACATAAAAATGTGATCAGTTTTTTTTGTGTCGTGTTAATAAAAAAATAAGTAATTTATTTCGTTTATCTGAAGTTTGTGACTATATTAGTGAATGCCATCAATTTGCTTACTGTAATAGCATATTCTGTTGATATTACTCTTTGTGGGATCCAAGAGGCAGGTTCATGGTAATTGTATTCCAGGAGATGCCTCTCCAGTGTCTGGGTCACTGGTGTTCTCTTCCCTGAGAGTCGTTGTTCTCCCAAGTGACAGTGTCACTCATCCACACCAATGTTTTATTTCTGTTACTTTCCACTTCCTTAAGAAGGTTTATTTTTATAATTGATTCAGCTTATTTTAACATTGTGTGATAATATTAAGATTTTCTTATGTCAACGTATTTTTTTTTTTATTATTTTGAAGGATAGTTTTAGCTTGTCGGTGCGTGATGAGTATGTACCTTGTGTTAGCATGTATGAGTATTACAACAATTAATTAACAAGTGCTGAGTGATTATATTGGTATCAATGTCCTGTAAATATTAATTCCTCTTTGTACTCGCTGGGACTGAGCTTCAGTAACGACATCTTGGGCTAGTACTGTATATTGCAGAGCTCTTCCATTTCTACATTCATAGTTGAGGCATTGTCTGTGAAAACACATGCCAGTGTGTTTCCCCAGTGACTGTCGTTTACATATGTAACTGTAGAGACTGCCAGAACCACAGACTTTCACTTTGTGTTGAATATTTGACGTAGCATTTTATTGACTGTAGTTGTAATTTTGTTTTATTATTTTATTGCTAATTTGTGTGTTAGTAAGTTTGCTAATTGTGTCCTGCCAAACATGTTTTTAAGGCAATCAAATACCACTTGGCAAAACGTAGACAATATGTCTGAACTATGATATTTATATCAGCGTGTTTGTGCAAAATTCTCTGGAAAGCCTCGTCTCCATCCTCGGCTACCAGACCTTCCCTCAGCCCGTGGACAAACACCTCAATGTCTAGGATGAGATCGTTCAAAAGCATTGAGTCCAGCACTGGTAAGTCAGTGGTCACTGCTGTCCTGGTCTACCATAGTGTCAGTTCAACCCTCCCTCCCTACGTCTCTCCCCCCCCACGTCCCTTCCCCTTCGTCCCTCCCTCCCTCCCTCCACGTGTCACTACACTCTCAGTCTTGTATATGTATACATTACCTACAAGATGGTGAATTACACACCTGCGCAACATCTGGTTATTTTTTACTTGTAGATGCTGCTGCATCCAGTTGTGAATAATAATATGAAGACAGTAGAAATATATACAGCAGTCAGTAGAAGATGAGACAATAGCTGCACTGGATGGCGAAATGTCTACAAATCAAGATTCCCAGATTCTTCAAAGACTTTGCCAGTGACTTTAAATAAGGAGATAAGTCTGTAGTTCTCTGGCTTATATTTGTCTTTATTAGGTTTTTATATGAAAATAATCCTCGCTGTTTTAAGTGTGGCGAGGAAGTGTCCAGGGGTCAGGATGGCGTTATACATGTTTAACAGAGATTTCTTACAGTTTTGGGGTAGGAATTTTATTTGCTTTATTGTTATGTCTGTGACTTGGCACATCACTCTGAGTGATGAGTTTAGTGAGGGGACGGGGGTCATCTTCCAGAGAGTGATGAGTCTTGTGAGGGGACGGGGTCATCTTCCAGAGAGTGATGAGTCTTGTGAGGGGGACAGGGGTCATCTTCCAGAGAGTGATGAGTCTTGTGAGGGGACGGGGGATCATCTTCCAGAGAGTGATGAGTCTTGTGAGGGGGACAGGGGTCATCTTCCAGAGAGTGATGATCTTGTGAGGGGGACGGGGGTCATCTTCAGAGAGTGATGAGTCTTGTGAGGGGACGGGGTCATCTTCAGAGTGATGAGTCTTGTGAGGGGGACGGGGTCATCTTCCAGAGAGTGATGAGTCTTGTGAGGGGGACGGGGGTCATCTTCCAGAGAGTGATGTCTTATAAGGGGGCCGGGGGTCATCTTACAGAGAGTGATGAGTCTTGTGAGGGGGACGGGGGGGTCATCTTCCAGAGAGTGATGAGTCTTGTGAGGGGGGACGGGGGGTCATCTTCCAGAGTTGATGTGTCAGTTAATTGTAGTCCACTTACCCTTCCTTCACATTCCATCCTTCTTGCCCAACTTACCAAACCTTTGGTTAAAGAACTGGATACCAAGATGTTGTACATGTGTGTAAGGCATCACCTCGTACCTCCGCCAGTGTCGCCGGCACCACCTTACATGTTATCTTACAGCAAGACCCGTCTCAGGGGATTTTCTTACCAATATGCACATTAATAACACGGGCAAAAACTAAGAGACTCTGAAGTGTTTATCTTGCGACCTACTGAAGCTATGGAACTCTTTCTCTTTTGCCTTTCTACTCTCCTTCCCTCGTTTCCTCCAAATCTTTCCTCTGTACTTCTGGTCTGCTTTCCTCCCTACGTCTCTCTAACCTTCCCTCTATTCATCCCTTGCTCCCTCCCATCTCTCTTATATGTCCTCTATCTCTCTCGTTTTCCCTCTATTTTTTCCCTGCTCCCTCTCACCTCCCTTCCATCTTTTTCGTTATTTCCCCTTCATCCCTCTTATCTCCTCTCCGTTAATTTGTAATTTCAATTTATCCCCATCCTCTCCCTTCAATCCCTCTCCCCTCAATTCCATCCCTCTTCCCTCCCTTCCATCTCTCTCCCCTCCCTTCCATCCCTCTCCTCTCCATCCCTTTTCCCTCCTCTCCCTCTCTCTTCCCTCCTCTCCATCCCTCTCTCCTCTCTATCTTTTTCGTTTTCCCTTCATCCCTCCCACCTCCACTCTATCAGTTTCATCCTCCCTTCATCCCTTTCACTCTCCCACTCTTCAAAACTGGTTAATCCTCTCCTTGCTCCAGCCTCCTTTATTGCATCCAGAGATTATGTTCACATCTCACTTATTTAAAACTCATCCGTGGCTCCTCTCCCATGGAAAATTGGAATTAAGCGCGTCGCTTTGAAGATGCGATATCGTAGTAACTTACGACCGTCCAGGATCATCGTTGCTGCTTGCGTTAGTACGGAGTTGTTGCTTGCGTCGGTACGGAGCTGTTGCTTGCGTCGGTACGGAACTGTTGCTTGCGTCGGTACGGAGCTGTTGTTTAAGTCGGTACGGAGCTGTTGTTTGTGTCGGTACGGAACTGTTGCTTGCGTCGGTACGGAGCTGTTGTTTAAGTCGGTACGGAGCTGTTGCTTGCGTCGGTACGGAACTGTTGCTTGCGTCGGTACGGAGCTGTTGTTTAAGTCGGTACGGAGCTGTTGTTTGTGTCGGTACGGAGCTGTTGTTTGTGTCGGTACGGAGCTGTTGTTTGTGTCGGTACGGAGCTGTTGCTTGCGTCGGTACGGAGCTGTTGCTTGCGTCAGTGCGAAGATGTTGTTTGCGTCAGTGCGGAGCTGCTGTTTGCGTTGTACGGAGCTGTTACTTGCGTCAGTACGGAGCTGCTGTTTGCGTTGTACGGAGCTGTTGCTTGCGTCGGTACGGAGCTGTTGCTTGCGTCGGTACGGAGCTGTTGCTTGCGTCGGTACGGAACTGTTGCTTGCGTCAGTACGGAGCTGCTACCTGCGGTATTGTAGAGCATCATAGGCGATGTTTCTCATCAATTGCTAGGAAAAATAGAATATACAGTGAGGAATAAAATGTCTTACTTAGAGACAGACGAACAGACAGACAGAGAGACGCACACAAAGACAGAGGTTGAGAGAGAGTCACATGCACACAGACAGGAGCTGTGACTCGACCCCTGCAACCACAGCTAGACACTTTCTCTCTCTCTCTCTCTCTCTCTCTCTCCACACACACACACATGACAACAATGGCCTCTCACTAAGCAGAAACGTGACTTCATTTTCAGCCTTACGAGACACACTTTCCCAGCCATTTTTAACACTTGGATTTATCGCAGCGCCGAGAAAATCTCAAGAAGGTAGAGTAGCTCCTTGAGAAGATGAAAGGTACTCGAGGAGTACCTCTCGACCACCAGTGACTCCACCCTCTAAACACACACAGACACACACACACATACACACACATAAACACACTCAGGACCCTGTACACTGTGTACGTTAGGCCCATACTGGAGTATGCAGCACCAGTTTGGAACCCACACCTGGTCAAGTACGTAAAGAAGCTAGAGAAAGGTTTGCAACAAGACTAGTCCCTGAGCTAAGGGGTATGTCCTACGAGGAGAAGTTAAGGAAATTCAACCTGACGACACTGGAGAACAGGAGAGATAGGGAACGCATGGTAACGGCATACCAAATACTAAGAGGATTTGACAGGGTGGATAGGGACAAGATGTTTCAGAGATGAGACACAGCAACAAGGGGTCATAGCTGGAAGCTGAAGACTCAGGTGAGTCACAGGAATGTTAGGAAGTTCTTCAGCCAGTTCAGGAAGTGGAATAATCTGGTGATGTAGTGGAGGCAGGATCCATACATAGCTTTAAGAAGAGGTACTATAAAGCTCATGGAGAAGGAAGAGAGTGGACCTAGTAGCGACCAGCGATGAGACGGGGCCAAGAGCTGTGAATCGACCCCTGCAACCACACACGGAAACACACACACACACACATACACACTCATACATACATACATACACACACATACATACGCCCGCAAGAGAGCACGCACACATACACACACACACACACACACTCATGCACACATTCAAAGGATACACACTCATACACGCATACACACAGATTGGAACACCTGGTATGAACACCAAACAACACGGTGGAGCACTGGAACACCTGGTATGAACACCAAACAACATGGTGGAGCACTGGAACACCTGGTATGAGCACCAAACAACACGGTGGAGCACTGGAACACCTGGTATGAGCACCAAACAACATGGTGGAGCACTGGAACACCTGGTATGAGCACCAAACAACACGGTGGAGCACTGGAACACCTGGTATGAACACCAAACAACATGGTGGAGCACTGGAACACCTGGTATGAGCACCAAACAACACGGTGGAGCACTGGAACACCTGGTATGAGCACCAAACAACATGGTGGAGCACTGGAACACCTGGTATGAGCACCAAACAACACGGTGGAGCACTGGAACACCTGGTATGAACACCAAACAACATGGTGGAGCACTGGAACACCTGGTATGAGCACCAAACAACATGGTGGAGCACTGGAACACCTGGTATGAGCACCAAACAACACGGTGGAGCACTGAACACCTGGTATGAACACCAAACAACATGGTGGAGCACTGGAACACCTGGTATGAGCATCAAACAACACGGTGGAGCACTGGAACACCTGGTATGAAACCAAACAACATGGTGGAGCACTGGAACACCTGGTATGAGCACCAAACAACACGGTGGAGCACTGGAACACCTGGTATGAGCACCAAACAACATGGTGGAGCACTGGAACACCTGGTATGAGCACCAAACAACACGGTGGAGCACTGGAACACCTGGTATGAACACCAAACAACATGGTGGAGCACTGGAACACCTGGTATGAGCATCAAACAACACGGTGGAGCACTGGAACACCTGGTATGAACACCAAACAACATGGTGGAGCACTGGAACACCTGGTATGAGCACCAAACAACATGGTGGAGCACTGGAACACCTGGTATGAGCACCAAACAACACGGTGGAGCACTCCAACACCTGGTATGAGCACCAAACAACATGGTGGAGCACTACAGGGGAAACACAGCCAGTTGTGTCTTCGCTGTGAGTCTGTCATACTGGATAAGGCAGCAGCACGATCTTGATATATCCAATTTTCGTTTAATAAAAAAAAATGTCCGCACCGGTGGGAAATGCTTTAACATTTTTCTTCTTAATAAATGTCCATCCTCCGAGTCTCTTCTATTTCCTCTTTCCTCTTTTTATTTCTTCTTATTCCCTTTCCGGTTTTTTTCTATGGAGCAAAAGAGGAGGATTTTTTTTTCATTTTTTTTTTTTAACAGAAGTTTCGTCTTGTGTAAACTGAAAAAATATTGAAAGAAAATATTTTACACGTAAAATAACCCTTTGTTTTCTGTTATTGTCTTTACTTCCCCGTTACTGTCCTTCCCGTTACTGTTACTTTACTGTTCTTCTAGTTATTGCCCCTTCCCGTCAGTGTGCGTGTTGTTGTTCTTGTTTCTGTTACTGTCTTCTTCCTACTAGTGTCCTCCCCGTTGTTCTCCTCCCTTTGATCTCTTCCCCGTTCTCCCCGTTCTTCTGTTGCTCTATTCCCCGTTATTCTCCTCCCCCTTGCTCGTCTTCCCTTTCCTCGCCTTCCATTTGTTGCCCTTCCCGTTATTGTCTGCATTGCTGTCCTTTCTCTTAGTGACTTTTTTCTGTTACTATGTTAGTGACCCCTTTCTGTTACTGTTACCCTTTCCATTGGTCCTCTTCGCGTTGCTCTCCTTGCTCTTACTCTCCCTCCCGTTGCTCTCCCTCCCGTTGCCCACCCTCCCGTTGCTCTCCCTCCCGTTGCCCACCCTCCCGTTGCCCACCCTCCCGTTGCTCACCCTCCCGTTGCTCTCCCTCCCGTTGCCCACCCTCCGTTGCTCACCCTCCTGTTGATCACCCTCCGTTTCCCACCCTCCGTTGCCCACCCTCCGTTGCTCACCCTCCGTTGCTCACCCTCCCGTTGCTCACCCTCCTGTTGCTCACCCTCCCGTTGCTCTCCCTCCGTTGCCCACCCTCCGTTGCTCACCCTCCGTGGCCCACCCTCCGTTGCCCACCCTCCGTTGCCCACCCTCCGTTGCTCACCCTCCGTTGCTCACCCTCCGTTGCTCGCCCTCCGTTGCTCACCCTCCGTTGCTCACCCTCCCGTTGCTCTCCTCCTGTTTCTCACCCTCCGTTGCTCACCCTCCCGTTGCTCACCCTCCCGTGGCTCTCCCTCCGTTGCCCACCCTCCGTTGCTCACCCTCCCGTTGCCCACCCTCCGTTGCTCACCCTCCGTTGCTCACCCTCCGTTGCTCACCCTCCGTTGCTCACCCTCCGTTGCTCACCCTCCGTTGCCCACCCTCCTGTTGCCCACCCTCCGTTGCTCACCCTCCGTTGCTCACCCTCCGTTGCTCACCCTCCGTTGCTCTCCTCCCGTTGCCCACCCTCCGTTGCTCACCCTCCCGTTGCTCACCCTCCCGTTGCTCTCCCTCCCGTTGCTCACCTCCCGTTGCTCACCCTCCGTTGCTCACCCTCCGTTGCCCATCCGTTGCCCACCCTCCGTTGCTCACCCTCCGTTGCTCACCCTCCGTTGCTCACCCTTCCGTTGCTCTCCCTCTGTTGCTCACCCTCCGTTGCTCACCCTTCCGTTGCTCACCCTCCGTTGCTCTCCCTCCGTTGCCCACCTTCCGTTGCTCACCCTCCGTTGCTCACCCTCCCGTTGCTCCCTCCTGTTGCCACCCTCCGTTGCTCACCCTCCCGTTGCTCACCCTCCGTTGCCCACCCTCCGTTGCCCACCCTCCGTTGCTCACCCTCCGTTGCTCGCCTTCCTGTTGCTCGCCCTCCGTTGCTCACCCTCCGTTGCTCTCCCTCCGTTGCTCACCCTCCCGTTGCTCACCCTCCGTTGCTCACCCTCCGTTGCTCTCCCTCCGTTGCCCACCCTCCCGTTGCTCACCCTCCGTTGCTCACCCTCCGTTGCTCCCTCCGTTGCCCACCTCCGTTGCTCACCCTCCGTTGCTCACCCTCCGTTGCCCCGCTCCTGTTGCCCACCCTCCCGTTGCTCACCCTCCGTTGCTCACCCTCCGTTGCCACCCTTCCGTTGCTCTCCCTCATGTTGCTCACCCCCCCGTTGCTCACCCTTTCCGTTCTCACCCTCCGTTGCTCTCCTCCTGTTGCCCACCTTCCTGTTGCTCACCCTCCGTTGCTCCCCTCCTGTTGCCCACCCTCCGTTGCTCACCCTCCGTTGCTCACCCTCCTGTTGCCCACCCTCCCGTTGCCCCCTCCTGTTGCTCACCCTCCGTTGCTCGCCCTCCTGTTGCTCGCCCTCCCGTTGCCTCACCCTCCGTTGCTCTCCTCCTCCTGTTGCTCACCCTCCTGTTGCTCACCCCCCCGTTGCTCACCCTCCTGTTGCTCTCCCTCCTGTTGCTCACCCTCCTGTTGCTCACCCTCCCTGTTGCTCACCCTCCTGTGTCTCCCTCCGTTGCCCACCCTCCGTTGCTCACCCTCCTGTTGCTCACCCTCCTCGTTTCCCACCCTCCGTTGCTCCACCTCCGTTGCTCACCCTCCGTTGCTCACCCTCCTGTTGCTCACCCTCCGTTGCTCACCCTCCTGTTGCTCTCCCTCCTGTTGCCCACCCTCCGTTGCTCACCCTCCTGTTGCTCACCCTCCGTTGCCCACCCTCCGTTGCCCACCCCCCCGTTGCTCACCCTCCTGTTGCTCGCCCTCCGTTGCTCGCCCTCCCGTTGCTCGCCCTCCGTTGCTCACCCTCCGTTGCTCTCCCTCCCGTTGCTCACCCTCCCATTGCTCACCCTCCTGTGCTCACCCTCCCGTGGTCTCCCTCCGTTGCCCACCCTCCGTTGCTCACCCTCCGTTGCTCACCCTCCGTTGCTCTCCCTCCGTTGCCCCCTCTCCTGTTGCTCACCATCCGTTGCTCACCCTCCGTTGCCCACCCTCCGTTGCCCACCCTCCGTTGCTCACCCTCCGTTGATCACCCTCCCGTTGCTCACCCTCCGTTGCTCACCCCGTTCCTCCGTTGCTCTACCTCCGTTGCTCACCCTCCGTTGCTCACCCTCCGTTGCTCACCCTCCGTTGCTCACCTCCTGTTGCTCACCCTCCGTTGCTCACCCTCCGTTTCTCGCCCTCCGTTTCTCGCCTCCTCCGTTGCTCGCCTTCCGTTGCTCACCGTTGCTCACCCTCCGTTGCTCACCCTCCGTTGCTCTCCCTCCGTTGCCCACCCTCCGTTGCTCACCCTCCGTTGCTCACCCTCCGTTGCTCTCCCTCCGTTGCTCACCCTCCGTTGCTTTCCCTCCTGTTGCTCACCCTCCGTTGCTCACCCTCCCGTTGCTCTCCCTCCGTTGCCCACCCTCCGTTGCTCACCCTCCGTTGCTCACCCTCCCGTTGCTCACCCTCCGTTGCTCACCCTCCGTTGCTCACCCTCCGTTGCCCACCCTCCGTTGCTCACCCTCCGTTGCTCACCCTCCGTTGCTCACCCTCCCGTTGCTCACCCTCCGTTGCTCACCCTCCGTTGCCCACCCTCCGTGCTCACCCTCCCGTTGCTCACCCTCCGTTGCTCACCATCCGTTGTTCACTCCTGGTTCTAACATTACCCCTCGGTTGCGAGCACTATTTGCAAGGTTACGTTGCTAGATGCTCTCATAAGCAGGTAAAATCATTCAGTGCTAGCGAGTGTCTATTCCAGGTGATTCTCTTTCTCTCTCTCTCTCTCTCTCTCTCTCTTTTTATCTCTCTCTATCCATTTTTTCCTCGTATCTTCACCACCTTTCCATCTTCACCCTGTTTTCTCCATCTCTTTTAATGGAATACTTTACGCTATCAGCATCATCGCCCTGCTGAAGTCTCCCAGCTCAGGCGTACAGATTTCAGCACTGTGATTCATCCTGCGTGATGGAATCTTATCAGTTAACATAGCTAACTTTGGTTCTCACTGTGTAACTGTCACATAGGATAGTGTAACTGTCACATAGGATAGTGTAACAGTACGCTGCTGATTTATCAAATTTTGCTAAACAAAATGCCATCTTATATTTTCTATTCCTTGTTGTACCTTCCCCTTCCCTGTGCTCCATGCCTCTCCTACCCTTCCTTCCCTTATCTCTTTCACTTCCCCATTAGTAAGTTTAGTTAGGTGCAGGTACACGTAAATACAATTACACTAATTATCATACATAGTAACGTGTGGTAAATTACCCAGAATAACCCTCCCCCATAAAAAAAGTCAGACAAAGTGACTTATTTCCATTCTCTATCCTTCTCCCTGCTCCTGTTCCCTTACCACCTTCATCCTCTCCCTATCTTTCTTTCTTTGTCCCTCTCTCTTCAGTCATTCTGCACACTGCTGATATATCCAATTTGCTAAAATAAAAAAATCCATCTTCCCCTCCGCCCTCCATCCCTTTTCCCCTCCTCCTCTTCCTTCCTTCCTCCTCTCCTCGCCATCCTCTCCATCCATTTAAGCAGAGAAATAGCAGTTATACTTCAGCGAGCGAAGGAGAAAACTTCATTATCGTCAGAAGGCGCAAAAAACATGTTTTATCAAACTTTTGTTTTCCAGTCTCTTTCCCCCCTGACCCCAAATATATTGTAGTGCTTTTTATAGGAGGAGTGGTGGAGGCTCAGTCCACCGGTCACTAATTGGGTCAGATCTTTGTCCAGACATTCATTTAAACGAGCAATTATATTTGAAGAGCACTGAAGTGCCAGCCGTGAGAGTGCCAACTCTTCCGTTGGAAGGACGAGGAGGAAACACTAATCAGATGAATAACTCATCAGATGAATTACATGAATTATCATCAGATGAATACTCATCAGATGAATTACTCATAGGTGACTTACTCATCAGATGAATTACTCATCAGATGAATCACTCATCAGATGAATCACTCATCAGATGAATCACTCATCAGATGAATCACTCATCAAGTGAATCACTCAAATGAATCACTCATCAGATGAATCACTTAAGGAAGTACCCTTGGTAAACCAGGTAGCGGCCATGACACATACAGGAAGACTGCTAGACAACCTAAGAACAAAGAAATAAGGCTCCTCATCCTCCTCATCCTCCTTCTTCTGCTGCTGCTGCTGCTGCTGCTGCTGCGGCGGCGGCGCGGCTGCTGCGGCTGGGCTGCTCTGGGTTCTGCTTCTGCTTCTTCTTCTGCTTCTTCTTCTCTTTCTTCTTTTCTTCTTCTTCTTCTTTCTTCTTCTTTTCTTCTTCTTTCTTCTTCTTCTTCTTTTTTTTCTTCTTCTTCTTCTTCTTCTTCTTCTTCTTCTTCTTCTTCTTCTTCTTCTTCTTCTTCTTCTTCTCTTCTTCTTCTTCTTCTTCTTCTTCTTCTTCTTCTTCTTCTTCTTCTTCTTCTTTTCTCTTCTTTTTTTTCTTTTTTTTTTTTTTTTTTTTTTTTTTTTTTTAAAAGTCTAATATTTTAATTTTTCAGTGGAGAAAGTAGTGTGGATGGAAAATTTAATCGTCTGTTTCACTTGATATTTAACCGTAAACGAAGTCAAATATCGCTTAAATAGTCACCAACTAAAATTGTGTTCACCAACTTCGTGTCAGAATAAGAAGAGAACTGAAAACTCTACAATGTGTAGTTTGTGGCAAAGTTGTGGGTCCATACACTGAAGTCTAGTTTCTTGAAGAGACACTTAGCAGGCATCCGGCCAGAGCACGTCATCAGGCGTCTGCAGCTCTTGAGGCAGAGGAAACTGATGTAAAGAATATTCGATACAATGCAACAGGTAATTTTCATGCTGCTGAACACAACAACAGAAAAAAGAGCAGACCAACGGAGCAGAAGAATTCTGGACATAAGCCAGAAGATTGTCCTTCCCACCACGGAAGATATTGTACGTGTCGCGCTTGGAAATGATTGTCAAAAACTAAATTCTTTCCATGTCAAACAAGTCAAAGCCGCACTGCAAAAGGTCAGGGATGTCCAAAATCAAGCAGCCAAGTAGTTGCCGAGATGAAAGCGAGCATAACCAGATTTTCTTTGTAGATGGACCAGCCTATTGGTGCAGCCAGTAGCCACAACAGCTGGGATTTGTAACCTTGTGCATAAATTAGCAAGTTAATGATGTATTTCTCACTTGAGATCCGCTCACGACAAACAATTAAACAAAAGACATTTTCGGAGAAAGCATGACTTTGAATGGGGTTTAATCATGGGAAGATGTAAGAGGATGTACTACAGACGGTGCTCCAATTATTTTAGGGAGAATATGGTCAACCAGTTTGCACTTCCATTCAAGGTACGCCCCAAGAAGTTGCAGGTACTGACAACTTTGTGAGTATTTTGATTCAGATCACTACGTACTCTTGCTGCACCTTTAAGTGAGGTGACCTTCAAGTGAGGTGATCTTCAGGTAAGGTGACCTTCAAGTGAGGTGATCTTCAAGTGAGGTGACCTTCAAGTGAGGTGATGTAGTTGTAAAAATAGTGGCAAGTTCAGCATTCCTCCTGTCCAATTGAATTTCCATGCACGTTTTTCAATAAGCGAGGAAGGCATAGTGTTACTTCAACATTTTCCTGCGGTCAGAGAGCTGGAGGGAAGAAATGTTGAGAGAAAGACTTTACTTCTCCATCCTGACCTAACCTGTCCAGTCATGAACTGTAGCTTAACAGTTTAGTTTTCTCAGCAAATTATCTCGGGACACCGAAACGTGAAGATTAAGACACATGTGCAACAGTTGGGTATCTGAATTGATGAAACGTTTCGCCTACACAGTAGGCTTCTTCAGTCAAATACGAAGGGGGCAGTAGTAATGAAGTAAATATGTAATCAGTCTATCAACCTTGAGAAAAGTATTTGAGGTGGTCAGTCCCTCAACCTGAAGAAGAGTTCAGCTCCAGGGTCTGACCACCTCAAATATTTTTCTCCAGGTTGATGGACTGATTTCATCATCTTTATTTTATTTCTGAAGACGCCTGCTGTGTAGGCGAAACATTTCAACAATAAAGATACCCAACTGTTGCATATGTGTCTTAGTCTTCAACTTGTCGGTATTTTATACCATTTTCAATAGACCGAAAGGTGTTCTCTTATGTCTTTCCCATGTACCTGTATGTAAAGATATTAATGTTCAAACACGCGAATTTCTTGAAACACACAAGCAAAAAAATGGGGAAGCTGCGCCACAAATATATCAACTCATCACACCCACAAGGCCCAAGCAGTACCATCACGCCAGGATAAACCTCCCATATCCCACTGCTGCCACCAATCCTATCAGCGCTACTGCTGTCGGGAAGCTCCTGACTCTAATCCGGCCAGTGCTTCCCAGTCACCCTGAGGTCACCACCGCCGGTGCAGGACCTTCTGCCCAAACACCCTCGTGGTGTAGATAAATCACCCTCGTGGGTATTTGGAGCTGATGAAGGTGGAAGTCGTCATGGAGTATCGGCCATGTAATGCGAGTCTCAGCGAGCCAGCCAGAACGAATTGTATGACCTGGGTGAAGTCACCAGCACCATGGTGCTGAAGGTTCTCATAGAGGCTGAGGTTGGTTGGTTCGCCCAGTGCTTATAGTAGAGCTGTTAGTGGAGGGGAAAGAAAACTAGGCTGGCGAAGGAGATTAGTTGATGTAGATTCGTCGGCTTCCTAAAATGGGATAGAAGAGGAATAACAGAATGAGAGATAGGGAAAGATGGATGGTGAACAAGGTTTGGAGGTAATGAAGTAGTGAAGAAAGATACGTATTGATAGGTGAAGAAGCAGCCTGGTGGCATATGAGAAAGGTTTTTAGGGAAATGGGGCAAGCTAAGTCAAAAGATAATGTAAACTGTAGATGGCACTTAGCATGAATGACAACTCTCGCCCTCCAAGGATGTCTTGAGGAGTTGTCCTATGCACTCCCTAATTGCTGTGTGATAAAATAAGATTAATATGTGATTACCCAAAGGGTGTTGTGTCAGTATTTCATTCAATAACTGAATACTGACGAATGATCTTACTTTTGTGGCTCAATGATACCGTCAAATAACACATGATCCAGCTATCCGCTGCGCAGCCGACCTAACAAGTATCGAAGATTATTAGACGTACCTAGGTATATGTAGGTGACCTATAAGTTCCCTGGTTTGTGTCAGGATGTAACCCGGTATCGATGTGTTGATTGAAGAATAGTGTCTTTTGATGAATGTCACACGTCCTTCACCCAGTCTGGAAAGTTGTAACACTCGCACTGTCACTATACATTCTTCAATACTTGTCTATATGTTCATCTCACAATAATGTCACTATAAGAAGCTGCACACACTTCTTTTAATATTTCTATTATGATGGAGATTGTCAGTGTGGTTGAGGACACACTGTTAGTTCCTTTGGTAAGGTCAATGCAAGCGTAACACCCTCCTCCTCCTCCTCGTCCTGTGGTTTATTGAAATCTGACCTATGACGCCTCTCGCCGCCCTGGCGTGCCCTGGGCGTCTCCCCGACACAAAAGAAGTGTTGATCCAAGCATGTTTCCCCTTTCCCTTTCCAAACTTTAACAAGAAGCCATTCAGGATGCTGGATTCTTTTTTGTCTGGGTGCAGGATTTTCCTTAATTTTCCTGCCGCGATAAGATTGTTGTTGTTGTAGGTTCTCCGGTGCATCCGGCCCGATAAGAGAGTTTGCATAAATGGGGAAAAATCAGAATGGGGACACGTCACAAGCGGTGTTCCTCAGGGTCAGCGTTGGCCCTTGTTCACATTTACATAAACGACATAGATGAGGGAATAAATAGCGACATAAGCAAATTTGCTGATGACACCAAAATAGGCCGTCCAATTCATTCTAATGAGGACATTAGAGGAATCCAGGATGATTTGAATAGACTGATGCAATGGTCGGAGAAGTGGCAGATGCAGTTTAATATAGACAAATGCAAAGTTCTAAATGTTGACAGAAAATAACCATGCCACATATAAACTGAATAATGTAAATCTTAATACTTCTGATTGCGAAAAGGATTTAAGAGTTCTGATTAGCAGTAATCTGAAACCAAGACAACAGTGCATAAGTGTTCGCAATAAAGTTAGCAGAATCCTTGGCTTCATATCAAGAAGTATAAATACTAGAAGTCCTCAGGTTGTTCTTCAACTCTATATATCCTTGGTTAGGCCTCATTTAGATTATGCTGCACAGTTTTGGTCACCGTATTACAGAATGGATATAAATGCACTGGAAAACGTACAAAGGAGGATGACAAAGTTGATCCCATGTATCAGAAATCTTCCCTATGAGGATAGACTGAGGGCCCTGAATCTGCACTCTCTAGAAAGGCGTAGAATTAGGGTGGATATGATTGAGGTGTATAAATGGAAAACAGGAATAAATAAAGGGGATGTAAATAGCGTGCTGAAAATATCCAGTCAAGACAGGACTCGCAGCAATGGTTTCAAGTTGGAAAAGTTCAGATTCAGGAAGGATATGGAAAGCACTGGTTTGGTAATAGAGTTGTGATGAGTGGAACAACTCCGAGTACCGTCATAGAAGCTAAGACGTTGTGTAGTTTTAAAGATAGGTTAGATAAATCATGAGTGGTGTGGGTGGGTGGAGTTGGACCTAACTAGCTTGTGCTATTGGTCAGTTGCCTGCCCCTTCCCTTTGTGGAAGTGACCGACACCTGGAGTTTACCTGGAGAGGATTGACTCGGTAGTCAGGTCAAGCGAAATGACATGGACCTACCCTCGCATGGGTCAGTAGGCCTGCTGCAGTGTTCCTTCTTTCTTTTGTTCTATTAACCCACACATGTTTAAACATTGGTCTCTTGCAAGAGAGTGTGCGTGACTTGTTACACACGCTGGTCATATGTTTCCCAATTCCCAGAAATAACGGTTTAAATTGGATAAATTTAAAATTTAAAAAGGATATAAGGCAAGTATTTGGTTTTCGAACAGATTTGGGGGGGCCTTTGGAACAATTTTCCCAGTAGGGTGATCGGGCTAGGCCCGGGTGGTTTTAAAAAAGAGATTGGACGGATATATGGTGGGGGCTGGATTTTATTGGTGTCGTGGTGGGGGAAAATTTCTTGGTAGTGGGGGTTTTTGATGGGGACCTGCCTTTTTATGGGCCAGTAGGCCTGCAGTTTTTCCCCCCATTCTTATGTCCTTATGTAACAAGAAAAGACGCCATTGCCCTTTCTGGGGGTTCGCCCCTCAGGGCTGAAAGTTTTGTCCCCCTTTCCTGGAAAAATTTCCCCACAAAGGTAGAAAAAAGTTTTTTTAGGAAAGTTAAACATAATTACAATTATCATACACAGTGTAATTTACCTAGGAAAACCCAAGAAAAAGTCAGACAAACTGACGTTCCCCCTGGGGTCCTTGTTAACAGCTGATTGGGGTGGGCAGTGCCCGTGCTGGTCTGGGTCTAACTATTCCCCAAAAATGTGAGGGCCCCGTTTTCTCGCTCTTGTTTCTCTTTACTAGGCATAAAAAGGTTTGGGGAAAAGGGAGGGAAAAAACATAAAAGGAAAAGAGTAGTGAAAATAAGTTGTGGATAAACAGGAAGAGAAAGGAAAAAAGATTAAGGGGCCCCTGCCCCTTGGGGGAAGTCGAGTGGGAAGTCCCCCAGGGGTTTGGGGAAAACTAAAAGGAAAACCCCCTAAATGTTGTGCCTTCGCCGCTAGGAGACAAACTTTGTCCTTTCCTGAAGCGTTGGTGAGCATTGTTTTGGGGAAATTTTTCCATGATCGGTTTGTCCCCACTGGGGATTTTGTGCTCTTTGGGAGGAGCTGGTCTACTGGAAAAGTGTCCCAAGATGTCCCCCCCATGGCTTCTTAAATGAACCGGGGGTCTTGAGCTCCCACCGCGTCTCTCAAGCGTTCGGGGACAATCTTATTAACTAATCCACTGAAAGCCAAACACGAAGACAAAATGCTTATATATATATATATATATATATATATATATATATATATATATATATATATATATATATATATATATATATATATATATATATATTATTTTTTATTTATTTTTTTCCGAGGAATGATGCGCTGAGGGGCTTGCACCCCACCTTCGTGCCGCCCTTCCTGGAAGATACCTTGATTCTGGGAACTGACGCTACCCTCCCTTTCCTTGGATCGAGAACCGATTGCTTCTTACTCTCCAGGAGGTATACAACCCCGGGGTTTAGTGTTTCCCCATGAATGCAATAATAAACCTTTTTTTGGGGCCCCTTTTGGAAAAGGGAGAGTGGAAAAAGGGGGGAATTTGGGTTTTATATTAAATAAACGTTTAAGGAAAAAAAGGGTGGGGGGTAAAAGGGGGCCAAAAGGGTTTTCCCAAATGGAGGGGGATGGAGGTGGGAAGGGCCCCCACAACGCCTTCTTAATGGAAAAGGGGGGTTTTGAAGGAATTTTTTTTATGACGTGAAAATGACAGGGGGTGTTGACATCGGTGTTGGGGAACTGTCACAGGGTGATGGCGCCCCTTTTTGAGGAAATCGGGAAAAAGTTCTCACCCTAGTTGGGTTTTAAAAGGGGCCACCCCCTGACGCCGATTTTATATTTTTCCCGGATACCGAACTGGCGGCGAAAAAAGGGGGGAAAACAGAATCATGAAACACTGCCCCAAAAAGGGTTTTTTAAAAAAAAAAAATTAGTATTTTTTTTGGGCCCCCTGGGTATTAGTGGCTTGTTTTTGGGACATTATTACCCCCCCCCCGGGAATACGTATTCCCAGTTGGGGGGAAAAAACCCCCTTCCCTTTTCCCCCTTTTTTTTCCACAGAAAAAAGACTCCCCCTTTTCCCCCGGGGGGAACCCCTCCCCCCCCCTCCCCCCGGGTTTTTTTTAAAAAACGCTGGGTTGATTAGTAAGTTTATTCAGGTAAAACAAATACATTTATAAAATTTATTCCATGTTTTGGGAACCCAGGATAACCCAAAAATCAAATGATTTTTTTCCAGGGGGGCCTTTTAGTCCCCTTTAAAATTTTTTCACTGTAGGGGGATATATGTTATTATATTTAAAGGATAAATACTGGGAATAAGGAAAAAAAAATTTAATTTACATTTTGTTAGTTTTTAAAAAAAAAAATTTTTCCCCCTTTTTTGCCCTACATTCATTAGGAAAACCTTTTTTGGTTTTTGGGAACTGGTTCATGCGACTGGCTTTGACAGGGGGAGGCAGTCTGTTCCATTCCTTTACACAAAAAAGGGGGAAAAACCCGGCCACTGACTGGGGTACTACAAAGTTGTGTTTTTCCCCCCCAGTACTATGACTGTTTTTGGGTTTCCCCGCCTTGACAAAATTGGGGCAAATATTCTGGGCCCCGTTTGTGACCAATTTTATAAAGATTTAACTTAAGTTGTTTTTTTTGTCTTAAAAATTCCTTTTCCCAAAATTTTTTAATTCACCCCTTTTTTTGTTCTTTTTTGGGGCCCCGGTCCCGGAGGGCCCCCCCCCCTTTTGATCGGGGGGGATTTTCGGTTTTTTTTCTTTTTTTTTTTCCCCCCAGAGTACCATGAAAGGAAAGGGGTAAATATGACATTGTATAAGGGTTTGACATAGGGTCCTGGGGCCCCCGGGGGGTAGACCCTGTGCTTTGGGGAGAGGGGAATTTAGTCTGGTTTTTTTTTTTTATTTTTCTGCCCCCCCAAAAATTTCCCCCGACATGCATTAAAGGGGGTTTAATTTTTTTTTTTGGGGAAAAATGAAGTGATGGTTTTTCCCCCTTACCCCCGGTTTTTAAAAATTTTTTCCCCCTTTTCAGTTTATATTTTTCTCCCCAAAAAGTATGGCTTCTGTTTTCCCGGGGGGTGATAGTTTGTTGTCTTTTAACCATTTGCTACGGGGGCCCCCGTTCCAAAAATCTTTATCTGAACTAACAGAGACTGTCATCCGCATACAGTAGGGTTTCACCCTTTACACTGATGAAATGTCATTTACATAACACAGGAATAATAAGGGACCCAGAATAATTTACCTTAATTTTAAAATTATCGGCAGTGGTTCTGATTCTTTTTTGGGGTTTTTTTTAAAATTTTTTTTTCCTTTCAAAATAAGATTAAACCAGTTTTTTGGAACCTATGAAAAATGGTTTTTTTTTTTAAAATTTTGGGGTTTTTAAAAGTATCAAAGGGCCCTTTTTAAGTTTTTTGGTTACCATTCCTATGGGGTTTCCCCCTATAGACATTTAAAATTTTTGGGGAACCCCATCAGATTAATTAGGGGGGTGCCCGGTTGAGGACCCCCAAACCCCGGGGTTTAATTTTATAAAAGAATTTTTTTCATTTTAAAATACTTAACTACTTGACAGTACACCGCCCCTCTAAAATTTTGGGGGTAAACTAAATTACTAACAGGCCTATAGTTGCGGGGCCCCCCGACCACTTTTTTTTTTTAAGATGGGAGTAACTCCCTTTTCCCTTTAACCCCCCTGGCACTGTATTAGTGGAGAGGGGAAAATTTTTAAAGGGTTAAAAGGGGGCCCTTTTTGGGGAAACCACCCCGGGAAATTAGACGGGTTTTTTGGGGGTGCTCTTGTTTTTCCCCAAAGCTTTTTTTTCAAAGTCAAAAAATAAAATTTTTTGGGGAAAAAATTTGGGTTTTCCCTTTTTTAAATTTTAGTATTTTTTAAAATTATGAGCCCCTTGTAAAAGGGATTTTTAGGGGTTTAAGTTTACAAAGTTTATGCACAGTTGTTAAAATGAAAAAAATTTTCCCATTTTTTTTTTTTTTGGGAAACCTTTTTTAAATTTAAAATTGAGACCCATCTTTTTTATCTAAAACCCCCCCTGTTTGAGTTTTCCGGGGGTTTTTGGGGTTTTTTTGTACCCCCTTTGACTTGGACTTCCCCCCAAAACCGGAGATGAGGATGGTCCCAGAGAATGGGGGAAATATTTGTCACTGATGCTGGGGGGGTTCCGGGGTTTTTCAATCCCCCAATTTTCCTTTTACGGGGAAAAAGGGAGTCGTTGTATAGGTGTTCATTTTTTAGAGGGGGGTGATGTGCTTTTAAGAAAGTCGTTTTTGCAGGGGTTGTTGTTAGTGTGGGGGGGAAACATGGGGTTTTGGGGGGTTAGGGTTTTCCAAGCCAGCCATTTCCCCTTTTTGGGGGAAAAAAATTCCAACCGCTCGAATGAGGGCATCATAGGTTTCCCCTTTCGTCTTTCATGAAAACAGCCGTTCTTCCCTTTTTAAATTTTTGGGGGGGTTTTGGAAACTTAGTCTAGGCGGGGGCAGGTATTTTCTGGATTACTTTGCCATTATTTAAACCCCCAAAAAAACTGTTGTGGGTTTTTTTTCCCCCCATTCATCTGTGAACCTCTCACTAAGAAAAAAAAAACAACAAATAGTGGCAGAACTGTGGGGTCCAGTGAAATGAATCATTTTTTACTAAGACGGAAGGAGCGGGTAGTTGGAATGCAGTTCAGCCTACTACAACTCTTCCTGTTCCATTAAACTCCCCTGGCCTTCCATTAGCAAAAAAACACATCTGCTGCCTCAGCCTACCCTTCAGTGTTGTGGTTCGGCAATATTTTTTATTTTTTTTTTAAAACCGTGTATTAATAAGCTGAATTCCGCCTTGTTTGGGGTCCGCGTCACATTTCGTTCTGCATTCTAGCTTCTTCATGCTCTCGTGAAACTACCTAATGATGCACTCCAGCTTCCTCCCGTCCTAATGAAGCTATTTTGTGCCCCCGGTGGAGTCACCGTTGTCTTGTTGGCTAGTGTCGTCTCAAGTGGGGTGCCACATTCCTCATAAAAATCTTGTCGCCTCATCTGCAGTGTTTTCCCGTTACACAGTGACCTGTAGCTGTCTCATGTGGCAAACGTTGCCCGAAACGACGTTGGAGGTAGTTTCTTAATGCTATCATCATACGTTAAAGTTGTCTTTTCCCGGGGAGTTCTAGCTCTTGTAGACGTTGGAAAGCCTGACGGGAAATTGTTGCCTCTTCTACATCCCCTCATTTAATAGTCGTTTGCGGCTGCTCTCAACGAGCTACCTTCATCACTAACTTTTAGGGGGGAGGGGAAGGTTTTGGGGTCTCCACGGGGGTTGCTTTCTCATCCCAACGGGATCTAGTGGTGTTGGGAAGTAATTGTGGGGGGGTGTTGATGTTCAGAAATAGAGGTGGCCAGAAGTGGTACAAAATACCAACACGATGGACAAATTCGGGATATTGAGGGGCCTTCATTGACAACATCGCCCCACGGGGGGTTTATCAAGTCAAAAAACACGCTCATCCTCTCTTTCCCAGGTAGATCTGTTTTTCCCTTTATAAAGGCCCCCGGGAAAAAGGGTAGAGACGGGGGGGTGGGGAGGGGGGCCAGTGACCGGGGTTTCCTGAAAAAGGGTTTCTTGAATAAGATTTCAGGGATCACCTCACCCCGCCGCTCCAAGGTTCCAGACCAGGTTGATGGCCTGTTCAATCAGGGGGCAGGGCTAGTGAGGTAGGAATGGGGTGGTGTTTTTTGGGTGGTGTGGTGAGGAAGGAGGGGGGGTCCCCCCGGGACATGTGACGTAGGAGGGTGATGATGGTTGGTGGTGGTGGTGTTGGAGGTGGTGGAGGTAGTAGGGGACACCTTGATGACTAGGTAATGGCAGAAGTGCTCTTCACTTGCCGAGTTCTCATGGCTGGAGTCATGATTGGGGTGAATCATAGTACTGAACATCAAATTTATGTGGAAGACTGAATGTAAGAAGTCGAGGAGGGGGAAGATCACGCTGGTAAAGGGGAAAAGGTCACGCTGGTGAGTGGAAGGTCACGCTGGTGGTGGAAGGTCACGCTGGTGAGTGGAAGGTCACGCTGGTGATGGAAGATCACGCTGGTAGGGGGAAAGGGCCCGCTGGTGAGTGGAAGGTCACGCTGGTGAGGGGAAAGGCACGCTGGTGAGGGGAAAGGGTCACGCTGGTGAGTGGAAGGTCACACTGGTGAGTGGAAGATCACGCTGGTGAGTGGAAGATCACGCTGGTGAGTGGAAGATCACGCTGGTGAGTGGAAGATCACGCTGAAGGTCCTTTTTTTTTTATCCAAATATTGAAATCGTAATGTGCTGCAGTGTGCACTGTCTTGTTCTGCATGACAGTTACATTGGGGAAAAAAAAGCAAGCTATTTTTCCCCTGACTAAGTATATCTTGCAGTAATAGTAGACAATAATGTGGATTAGTATATCTTCTGATCTTGTATACATAATTCCCAACCACTGGTGACTAAATTCCCCGGTATCAAAATACCAAGCCCTCCTTCCTTCCAGTCTGGTATAATGCCAAGCCACTCCTGCCTTCTGGTCTGGTATAATAACACCCCACTCCTGCCTTCTAGTCTGGTATAATCCCCAACCCTCCTGCCTTCCCGTCTGGTATAAAAACCCAAACCCCTCCTTCCTTCTGGTCTGGTAAATCCCAAACCACTCCTCCCTTTTTATCATAATACCAAGACCTCCCCTTCTAGTCTGGATAATCCAAGCCCTCCTGCCTTCTAGTCTGGTATAATCCAAGCCTCCCGCCTTCTAGTCTGTTATAATAAACCCTCCTGCCTTCTAGTCTGTTAAAATCCAAGCCATTTTTTCCTTCTAGTCTGGTATAATACCGCCATTCCCCTTCTAGTCTGGAAAACCATCCCCCCTTTTCCCTTTTGGTCGGGTATAATCCAAAACCCTCCTTTCCTTCTGTCTGGTATAAAAAAATCCTGCCTTCTAGTCTGGTATAAATACCAATCCCCCCTGCCTTCTAGCCCCCTAAAAACCAAGACACCCCTGCCTTCTAGTCGGGGATAATCCAAGACACTCCTGCCCTTCAAACCCCAAGACACCCCTGCCCCTTTTGTCGGGATAATCCAAGACACTCCTGCCTTCTTCTGGTATAATCCAAGGCCCCCCGCCTTCTCCCCTTTTCATTATAATCCCCTAACTGCAGATTTTTTAAAAAATAATATTTGCAAGCAAAAAACAAATAAAAAGGGGGCCCCGACATTGACAGAAAAAGAGACGTGGGTTTTTAAAATTTCGTCTCCTAAACGTTTCAAAAAAATAAAAATTTGAAAATATGACTCCCTTAAAAAACTTTGCAGTGGGAGGGGGGCAGTGGGGGGTTGTGCGTGGGAGGTTGTGCAGGGGGGGGTTGTATAGTGGGGGGAGCAGCAGGGGGCCCCACTTAGGTTATATTTCTTTACTTATGGTAATTTCCCGGGCCCCAGGGCTGCGGGGAAAAACTTTAAGTATAAAACTTGCACCTCCGGGTGATGGTGACGGAAAAATCATGAAGGATTGGTGGTGACGTGATGTGGCAATCACAAGATAATGACTGTTGATGACAGGATGGTACTGGAAGTGATCTCGATGATCATAAAATAATAACAATGAACACAATAAAACAAGTGAGAGGACAAAAAAAAGTAACGGGAATATTACAGAAAGGAAAATATAAACCCCCTAAAAGGGGGTGGTTGAATTATTGCCTTTTGACTTCAAGTGTTTAACTCTGTCACTGGCCATCCAAGGGGGTTGAGTTTGATCAAGTATGGAATCATACCCCCCAATGGATCAACCTGATTCTTTCCATTTCCCCCCCGACAAATCCTTTTACTCTCAGAAAACGCATCTTGAAAGAATAAGCCCCCTTTTTTGGGCCCGACTAAGTCACTTTTTTTTTTGTTTATTTTGGGTTATTATAAAAATTTTTCTAACCCCAAAAAAAAAAAATTTTCTTTTTTTTTTCGTCTTGAAGGGAAATTTAAAAGGGGAAACTGTGATGATTTGGGGAGGACACCTGAAATAACTTTTCAAAAAAAAAAAATTTGCCCAATCTAGATTCTACCTTCTAGTTCCTCTAATTGTGGGTTAAACAAAAAAAAACACACATTCATGCCCCACACATGCCCAAACAATTCACTTGTTTCCCCTGGGCTCATTTTTTTTTATTTTTTAAACACCCTTTCCCTGGTATTATAAAAGTTCATAATCATATCAAAAAATTTTAAAACCCCCAAAAATTTTTAAAAAAAAATTTTAATCTGGTAAGTACCTTTTAAAATTTCAGATATTTTTGCCGTAAATTGCTAGAGGGACTAGTTTCTTGGCTAAACAAAAAGGGGGAAGAAAAAATTAAACCCAAAAAAGTTTTGGAAAAAAAGGGGAGCCAAAAAAAAGATGGTAGAAAAAAAGGGAAAAAAGGGGAAGGGGGAAAAGGCAGTATCATTGGCATAAAAGATACTCAGACGGGCAGGGCCCCAACCACCTAACACAAATCACGTGACCTCATTTTTTCACCTCTTTTCCTAAAATTTCCTTTTTTTTCAGGCCCCCATGTCACTCACTTTCTGCCTATGTATAAAAAACTTTTTTTTTCAACCTCTGTTTGAAGTGAAAAAGGTCCCAGGACCAAAACTTTTTTTAATATTTTTCGGCTTGGAAAAACCCCCTTTTTTTAAACTAAAAATATTGTCTTCCTCAGTTGGGGGGAGAAGTTTTAAAAGATATAATTTTTTGGTAGTGGGTTTTGGTAACAGCAACCCCGGGGGGTACTCCCGTCCTGCCAGGTGACGGGGGAAACGAAACCTGAAACTTTTTTACATGATGGTAAATTTTTGTTTTTTTCTGTCTCATAAACATGCAAGTTTTCAGGTACTTTTTGGGGTTACTTCTCCCCACGGGGGGTCACACTAGAAACATGTACACGTTTTTGTAACCCCTCATCTGATTTTTCTTTGTTTTTATCTTAGTTTTGGGGTTTCTTTTTTTTTTTTTCCCTTTCATATCCAGGGGGAAGTGGAAAAAGGGAATTTTCCCTCCGTAAGTCAGGGTGTTGAAAAAAGTCAACTAAAATCCCGGGGAAAAAGGGGGGGCTAAAACCCCCTTTTTTTCCCTGAAAACACAAAAAAGAAAAAAAAAAACCGTAAAAGGGGGATTTTAAAAAAGGGTGGATGTTGTGGGGGGGATAAAAAAGAGATGATTGGATTTTATGAATAAAAAAAAGCGGGATGCCCCCGGCTTTTAAATTGAAAAAAAAGCTGAAGGGGAGGAGAGTTTCAGGGGGGAGAAATAAATGGGATTAGATCAGGGGTTTCAAATAGAGTTAGACCCAAAAGGGGAAGGGAGTGGCAAAATGTTGAATAATGGGGTTAAAAAGGCAGGTAAAGCAGGAATATAAATGTATAAATTAAGGATTATGTGGGAAAATAAAGGTTGGTGTGAAAAGTGGGTTATAGTAAGTTTTTAAAAGCACCTGGAAAAAGGGGAGAAGTGTAGAGGAGAGAAAAATTTTGGGGAAAAAGTTGAGTGAGTGTGGGGGGGGTTTTGGGAAACCCAAATGAGAGAGATTTGTGGGTTGGGGATTTAATGCAAAAAAGGGGGGAAAAAAGTTGTGGGGGGGGAAAATAGGTAAAATTTTGGGGGGGGCCCGGGGGAAAAGTAAATGGGAAACCCCCAAAATTTAGCTATGTGAAAAAATTTTGGTTTAATAAAATTTTTTATAAAAAAAAGGGGGTAAATAAATATACAAAGGGATGATAAAAGGAAAGGGGAAATAGTTTGTTGGATTATTTTTTTGGGGGAAAAAAGGTTGATGGTAGGCTTCGGGGTGTACATGTTTATAGGGGGCAACGGTTTTATCAGGTCATTATTTTTTGTAGCTACAGTTAAGAAAAAAGGTAGATGGGTCAAAAAAAAAATGGCAACAGCAAAATAAAAAAAGGAAAAAGGGATAAACAAAGGGGGGGAGGGAAAAAAGGGGGGAGATAAAGCAACTTTTGGGCCCGAAAAGTTAGTAAAAATGGGAAATAGGGGGGGGGTTTAAAGAGTTGGGGGTATTTTTAAAAAAAAGCAGATTAGAAGGGGGAGAATTTTTTGGGTTTTTGGGGGGTGGGACAGGGGGAAAAAAAAAGGGGGTGGTGGAATGGGAAAAAAAGGGTGTGATAAAAGAAAAAAGGCAGAAGGGGGTTTTTTTCAAAACAGAAGTGTTTTTAAAAAGAGCAGAGTATATGGGGGGAAAAAAAAAAAGGTGGGGGTGGTAAAAAGGGGGGCAAAAAAAGAGCGGATGAAAAAATGGGAGGGCTCTGTCGAAATTTTGCTAAAAAAAAAAAAAAATGTTGGGGTGAGATAAAAAGGTAAAAGGGTTTTGGGGAAAGAATGGGGTTTGTCAGTTAAAAAAAAAGAGTGGGGAGTTAGTAGAGGGGGGGGGGGGTTTTGGGGGGGGATGGGGGGAATATTTTGGGGGGAACTTTTAAATGTCGATAAAAAAAAAAGGGGGGAATTTCATGTACGGGAAGGGGGGAAAAATCGTTTAGGGTGAAAAAGGGAGGATGGGTGGGGAGGTGCGGAGGCATTACGTAGAATAAAGGGGGGGAAAGCAGCTGGAATTTGAGGGGGTCATGACGAAATGTTAAAAGCAAAAGGGGGGTATAGTGCTGGAGTGGTTGGTTTTTTTTTTTAATAAATGTATGAAAGGGGGGGAAAGTACCTAAAAAATTGGCGGGGGAAAAAATTTATATTTCCCTTTTTTAAAAAGGGGGAAGGGGGGTAAAAAAAATGAAAAAAATTTTGGGGGGAAAAAACTGAGTATACCAGGTAAAGTGTTGGAGGGTTTTAAAATTAAAAAAATTAGAGGGGAAGACAAAAGTAAGTAGGATTGCAGATGAGAAAGGGGGGGTTTAAGTGGGTAGGGGTTTTAGTCGGGGGTTTTCAGTGAAGCATATATGTAAAAAAGTATTTAGATAAAGGTAAAAATTTTTTTTGCATTTTGGTTTAAAAAAAAGGGGTAGGGGTAGAGTGGAAAAAGGGGGAAAAGTCAAATGTTTTCAAGTGAAAAGGAAAGGTAAATTTTTCGAAGGCTGAAAAGGGGGTTTTTTTGAGGTGTGAGGGTCCCGGTTAAAAAGGGGTAGGGGGGGAGGAGATTACTTTCCCCGGAAAAAAAAAGGGCTTTGACAGGGATTTTAATGTCCCCTGGTTGTTTAATATATTTATAGATTTTGGGGGTTTTAAAAAAAAATAAATGCTAGGGTGTTGGGGAGAGGGGGGGGATTAAATTTTTTTGGGGAATTAAAGAAAAAGGGGGTTGACAATTACTTTTTTTTGATACTGTGCTTATGGGGGTTCTAAAGAAAAAATTGCAAAAAGGGTTTTTTTGGGCGAGGGGGGAGGGGTGTAAAAGGGAGAAAGTTAAAAAAGTGAACATAGATAAGAGTAAGGTGATGAGGGTATCAAACGATTTAAATAAAAAAAAAATTGGATATCACATTGGAGAGAGGGATTATGGAAGAAGTAAATGTTTTGATATTTGGGAGTTGACGTGTCAGCGGATGGGTTTATGAAGGATGAGGTTAACCATAGGAATGATGAAGGAAAAAAGGTGAGTGGTGCATTGAGGTATCTGTGGAGACAAAAACGTTATCCATGGGGGCAAAGAAGGGAATGTACGAAAGTATAGTCGTACCAACACTCTTATATGGGTGTGAAGCATGGTGAAGGCAGTGGAGATGTCCTGTCTAAGGGCAATGTGTGGTGTAAATATTATGCAGAAAATTAGGAATGTGGAAATTAGGAGAAGGTGTGGAGTTACTAAAAGTATTTGTCAGAGGGCTGAAAAAGGGGTTGTTGAGGTGGTTTGGTCATTTAGAGAGAATGGATCAAAGTAGAATGACTTGGAGAGCGTATAAATCTGTAGGGGAAGGAAGGCGGGGAAGGGGTCGTTTTAGAAAAGGTTGGAGGGAAGGGGTAAAGGAGATATTGTGGGCGAGGGCTTGGACTTCCAGCAAGCATGTGTGAGCGTGTTAGATAGAGAGTGAATGGAGACGAATGGTTTTGGGACATGACGATCTGTTGGAGTGTGAGCAGGGTAACATTTGTGAAGGGATTCAGGGAAACCAGGTAATTGATTTAGTTGGACTTGAGTCCTGAAATGGGAAGTACAATGCCTGCACTTTAAAGAGGGTCTGGGATAGTGACAGCTGGGAGGGACAATTCTCAGCTGTCGTATCTGGACTCCTCTGCAAAGACAGTGATTATGTATGAATGAGGTGAAAGTGTTGAATGATGATGAAAGTATTTTCTTTTGGGGATTTTCTTTCTTTTTGGGTCACCCTGCCTCGGTGGGAGACGGCCGACTTGTTGAAATATATATATATATATATATATATTATATTAATAGTCAGAGAACGCCTTCCACATGAACAAAGAGTAATGGAAAAATTAATAAAAAAAAAAAAAAAGACTTGTGGAAATGAATAAAGATAAGTTTCTCTAGATTTTACTTAAAAGATAAATAAAGATAAAAAGACAGTGGCCGTTTTGGTTCTGGTCTGCTGGCAAGTCAGGCGTATGTATGTTGAAGCACCACACTGTAGATGTCCAAAGGTGAGATCGTTAACTCTAACACCCTCTAATGCCAGCCAGTCAGGAACTTGAGTCAGAGGAGTAGTTGAGATCTCCCGTTAAATCCAAGGAATCTTGCTCACAAGCCTAGCGTCTACCCTGGAAAACCAGTCCAGCAGCAGAGCTAATAACAAAAGAAAAATATTCTGGTTACCATAAGTTGACAAACATTTAAAATAGAAAAAGGTGTTCAATAATGGCCAAGTCACTACTGGTAACAAGTAAACACAGTAATAAACAAAGTAATACTCCTGGTAGATCGCCTTACCTGATTAGGGAAGAGTGAAGGTGAAGTGACTTCCTCCCCCCAACCCACACCAGGTAAGAGTAATGCACCAGGAGTAGAAAGTAAAACCCCAACAGACAACCGGGAACGAGAGTTTTACCACAGCCCGCTAGATGGTAGTGCGGGCTGTAACTCTTAATGATACTCCCGGCTGACTGAACAACCTAACCTTATTTATACTCCACTTTTCCCTCACAATATACATACCTATATATATATATATTCTTCTTCTTCTTTCAACACGTCGGCCGTTTCCCACCGAGGCAGGGTGGCCCAAAAGGAAAAACGAAAGTTTCTCCTTTTACATTTAGTAATTTATTCAGGAGAAGGGTTACTAGCCCCTTGCTCCAGGCATTTTAGGCGCCTCTTACGACACGCATGGCTTACGGAGGAAGAATTCTGTTCCACTTCCCCATGGAGATAAGAGGAAATAAGAACAAGAACTAGTAAGAAAATAGAAGAAAACCCAGAGGGGTGTATATATATGCTTGTACATGAATTGTAGTGTGACCTAAGTATAAGTAGAAGTAACAAGACATACCTGAAATCTTGCATGTTTATGAGACAGAAAAAGACACCAGCAATCCTACCATCATGTAAAACAATTACAGGCTTTCGTTTTACACTCACTTGGCAAGACGGTAGTACCTCCTGGGGGTTGCTGTATATATATTGCAGACAGGCGATCTTAACTGTGCAAGACAAGCCACGGGAGGTGGAAATCTTTAGCTCAAGTACTTTCACACTTCTCAGTGCGTCATCAGGAGCTATGCAATGTTGCAAGGCTGCAACTGAAGGAGTGAGGGGAAGTTTTTTCTCAGAATAGCGCAGTGCGGGTGTAGTTCCTGCTGCTGGCTCTCTTAGAGAGCCAGCAGCAGTCTTTATTAATAAAGAAGAAGAGAAAAAGTGGAGTTGTTGACGACGTAACAACGTAGACAAGAAGAATGCAATAAATAATAGAAAGAGAGGAAGACCGAGGACGCAGTGTTGAAACCCAAATATTACTCGAAACTAAAAACAAAATACCAACAACCACAAAACACTGTGTTGATAAATCACAAGAGGTCAGATAGAAGCCGTCGAGTAAAACAATACAAAGAATACTAGGGATAAACGCAGCCAGAAAGTAAGAGTGAGAGAGAGAGAGAGAGAAATGAAAATAAGGGGCGACAGAGAAAAATAATTTCTCCTCTGCTGCTATAAAAACAGTAACAATAAACATAAAATGAAAAAAAAGGGGAAGTGGGTAACTGCTAAAACGCGGAAAGCAATCGTCAGAACACGGAGGCGGGAGGCAAGCCCAAACAAATACCAGAGCAGGAACACACAAGGCATCGTAACCGACCAAGCGAGAAATAGTTCAACTTGCCGGGTCATCCCTGGGGTGAGGGAGGAAAGTGGGGTTAGGGAGAAACGTGGGGTGAGGGAGGAACGGGGGGTGAGGGAGGAACGGGGGTAAAGGAGGAACGTAGGTAGGAGGAGGGACGGAAGTGTGAGGGAGGAACGTGGACTGAGAGAGAACATGGGTGTGGGAGGAACTTGGACTGAGAGAAGAACATGGGCGTGTGGGAGGAACTTTGACTGAGGAACGTGGGGTGAGGGATGAATATATATACACACATACATATACTTAACAGTTAACAAACGGGCGAAATTATTTGCAGACATTATCTCTGTCTACAACAGGAAGATTCGAACCTAACACACTGCACCAAAGTACGCAGTACTTTGTACGCAGTACTTTGGTCACTGGGGTGTGGCTGTGAAGATAAAGTACTGTTTGTTCATTTTATACACACACACACACACACACACACACACACACACACACACACACACACACACACACACACACACACACACACACACACATACACATACACACATCCCCCTATATATATATATATATATATATATATATATATATATATATATATATATATATATTATATTGATGGTCCACCTCTGGTGTACATTGTGGGACCCATTAGCCTCGGAGAAGTGGATAAAAGGTTTCAAGGAAGAATATTTAGATTTCTTTCTGAAGTCATTTGAATATTCCACTTCCCTACCACCCCATCATTTAATTGTGCATAAACTTTATTTCAAGACAAAATACATTGACAAGAATACAATAGGAGTAAAACAACATAGAAACAACTCAGAGCTACATGTAAAATACTTCGTCCAGCTCCCCGGCAGTGGGCCGCGTGCCCAGAATGCTGCGGGCATTTCCCTCTGGATCCCAACACTGAATCTCTGAAAGAGGAAGCTGGTCGCCATGTGGTCCTTGGTTTCTATGATATATATATATATATATATATATATATATATATATATATATATATATAATGTATGTATGTATGTCGTACCGAATAGGTAAAACTTGCGATTTTGGCTTAAATAGCAACTGTCTTCTTGCCGAATAAGGCAAGCGAAAATTCGTGTATGCAATAATTTCGCAAATCATTCTGAACTTAACGAAAAATATATATTTCATTGTGTTTCTTTATTAATAAATTATTGTAAATTTATCTAAAATATATTTAGTTGGAGTAGGCTAAATTAAATTGCGCTTGTTATAATAATGTTAGATAAGTTTTCTAAGGTTCTTTTGGTACAAAATTATTAATTTATACATTAACATTAATGAAAAAAAATATATCTTTAAACGTATAAGAGAAATTTTTAGAAAGGACTTCATTTTAAATGAGTTCTTGCTAATAGATAAATTTTACCTATTACAATAAACGTATATATCCCGTGGAATAGAGCGTCAACTGTCTTTCGCTCACCATGAGGAGGGCCAAAGCAGCATGGTTTCGAGTTCTTGGCTAGTTGCAGTGTTGTTATTGATCAACACATCTCGTTCTAGGGTACAATAATATATACTGATTTTTTCGGGCGAAAAACTTTCTCTCAAAATGGAAATTGGTCATGATGATACTGTTTGTTGCATCAATTGCTCCCCAAAAAACATGAAAAATCCAGAATATACAGCTGAATGAGAATATTAGCTTCCTCAATTAGGAACTACTGGGAAAGAGGGCCTATTATGGTGCTAAAATGATCTGATTTTACATTTTTAAGTGTATATTCTGAATCAGCATAGAAAATAGTACCCCCGGTGTGATTTTAAGTAATTTTTAAAATTCGGCAGAAAATGGCGAAAAACGAAAAAATTCGGGATTTTTTGGGGCGAAAAAACTTTTTCTCCCAAAATGGAAATTGGTCATGATGATACTGTTTGTTCCATCAATTGCTCAACAAAAACATTAAAAAATCCAGAATACACATTTTAATGAGAATATTAGCTTCCTAAATTAGGAATTACTGGGAAAAGAGAGCCTAGTATGGTACTAAAATGATCTGATTTTACATTTTTAAGTGTATATTCTGAATCAGCATAGAAAATAGTATCCCTGTGGTGATTTTAAGTAATTTTTAAAATTCGGCCGAAAATGGCGAAAAAAACCTGTGGATTTTTTCGGGCGAAAAACTTTTTCTCTCAAAATGAAAATTGGTCATGATGATACTGTTTGTTGCATCAATCGCTCCCCAAAAACATGAAAAAATCCAGAATATACAGCTTAATGAAAATATTAGCTTCCTCAATTAGGAAATACTCTGAAAAGAGAGCCTAGTATGGTGCTAAAATGGTCTAATTTTACATTATTAAGTGTATATTCTGAATCAGCATAGAAAATAGTACCCCCGGTGTGATTTTAAGTAATTTTTAAAATTCGGTGGAAAATAGAGAAAAAATTTTTCTCTGAAAATGGAAATTGGTCTTGATGGTACTGTTTGTTGCATCAATTACTCCCTACAAACATGAAAAAATCCAGAATATACAGCTAAATGAGAATATTAGCTTCCTCAATTAGGAATTACTGGGAAAAGAGGCTCGTATGGTGCTTAAATGGTCAGATTTTACATTTTTTGAGTGTATATTCTGAATCAGAATAGAAAATAGTACCCCTGGTGTGATTTTAAGTAATTTTTAACATTCGGCCGAAAATGGCGAAAAACATTTAATTTTTACTTAATTTTTTGTGGCGAAAAACTTTTTCTCTCAAAATGGAAATTAGTCATGATGATAGTGTTTCATGGATCAAATGCTACCCACAAACATGAAAAAATACAGTATATTCAGCTTAATAAGAGTGTAAACTTCCTCAATAAGGAATTACTGGGATAAGAGGGTCTCGTATGGTGCTAAAATGATCTGATTTTACATTTTTAAGTGTATATTCTGAATCAGCATAGAAAATAGTACCCCCCGGGTGATTTTAAATCATTTTTAAAATTCAGCTGAAAATGGCAAACAACGCAGAGGAATTTTCAAGGATTTTCTGGGGCGAAAAACTTTCTCTCTCAAAATGAAAATTGGTCATTCTGATACTGTTTGTTGCATCAATTGCTCTCCACAAACATGAAAAAATCCATAATATACAGCTTAATTAATGAGAATATTAACTTCCTCAATTAGGAATTACTGGGAAAAGAGGCCCTAGTATGGTGCTAAAATCTGATTTTACATTTTTAAGTGTATATTCTGAATCAGCATAGAAAATAGTACCCCCGGTGTGATTTTATGTAATTTTTAAAATTCGGCCGAAAATAACGGAAAACACTATAGTTCAGGGATTTTTTCGGGCAAAAAAACTTTTTCTTTCAAAAGGGAAATTGGCCATTATGATACTGTTTGCTGCATCAATTGCTCCCAAAAAAAACATGAAAAAATCCAGAATACACATCTTAATGAGAATATTAGCTTCCTCAATTAGGAATTACTGGAAAAAGAGAGCCTAGTATGGTGCTAAAATGATCTGATTTTACATTTTTAAGTGTATATTCTGAATCAGCATAGAAAATAGTATCCCCCATTGTGATTTTAAGTGATTTCGAGAATATAGAAAATTGGCATGCTGATACTGTTTGTTGCATCAATTGCTCCCTACAAACATGAAAAAACCAGAATACACAGCTTAATGAGAATATTAGTTTCCTCAATAAGGAATTACTGGGAAAAGGGAGCCTAGTATATGCTAAAATGATCTGATTTTACATTTTTAAGTGTATATGCTGAATCAGCATAGAAAATAGTGCCACCGGTGTGATTTTAGGTAATTTTTTAAAATTCGGCCGAAAATGGCGAAAAACGCTGAATTTTGGGGGGATTTTTTGGGTCGAAAAAACTTTTTCTCTCAAAATGGAAATTGCTTATGATGATACTGTTTGTTGCATCAATTGCTCCCCAAAAACATGAAAAAATTCAGAATACACATCTTAATGAGAATATTAGCTTCCACAATTAGGAATTACTGGGAAAAGGGAGCCTAGTATATTGCTAAAATGATCTGATTTTACATTTTTAAGTGTATATTCTGAAACAGCATTGAAAATAGTACCCCGGGGTAATTTTAAGTAATTTTTAAAATTCGGCCGAAAATGGTGAAAAAACATTTTCTCTCAAAATGGAAATTGGTCAGGATGACAGTGCTTAACGGATCAATTGCTCCACAAAAACATGATAAAATACTGAATATACTGCTTAATGAGAATATTAGCTTCCTCAATTAGGAATTACTTGGAAAAGATGGCCTCGTATGGTGCTAAAATTATCTGATTTTACATTTTTAAGTGTATATTGTGAATCAGCATAGAAAATATTACCCCTGGGATGATTTTAAGTTATTTTTAAAATTCGGCTGAAAAAGGCGAAAAATAATTTTCTCTCTAAAATTGGAAATTGGTCATGATGATACTGTTTCTTGCATCAATTGCTCCCCACAAACATGAAAAAATCCAGAATATACAGCCTAATGAGAATATTAGCTTCCTCTATTAGGAATTACTGGGAAAAGATGGCCTGTATGGTGTTAAAGTGATCTGATTTTACATTATTAAGTGTATATTCTGAATCAGCATAGAAAATAGTACCCCCGGTGTAATTTTAAGTAATTTTTATAGTTCCGCCAAAAATGGCGAAATACGCTGAATCAGCATAGAAAATAGTACCCCAGGTATGATATTAAGTAATTTTTAAAATTCAGAGATTTTTTCAGGCTAAAAATTGTTTTCTCTCAAAATGGAAATTGGTCATTATAATACTGTTTGTTGCATCAATTGCTCCCAAAAAACATGAAAAAATCCAGAATATACAGCTTAATGAGAATATTAGCTTCCTCTATTAGGAATTACTTGGAAAAGAGGGCCTAGTATGGTGCTAAAATGATATGACTTTACATTTTTAAGAGTATATTCTAAATCAACATAGAAAATAGTACCCCCGGTGTGATTGTTGCAGAAGTGGTGGTGCTTAGGTATCCGGGGGAGGGGGTCATGGAGTTTGAGGGTGAGTCCCGTAAGAGGCCAAGTGGTGAGGCTGACGAAGATGTGATTACACCAGTACAGAGGTCCTGTAAAAAGACCTGGGTAGACATAGCTAAGGGAGGGAAAGGGGGATTAAAGGGAAAAGGTGGAGGTATGGAGGGGAAAGAGAGCCGAGGTTTAGGTAGTACTTTCAAGACTGTGTCGCCAGGACCCGTGAGGCAGAGAGGGAAACCCCCATTGCTGCATTCAAGTGTTTGAATATGAACGTCAACGGCCTCCGAGCGGAGGTTAAGAGGAAATGGGTGGAGGTAACAATGAGACGTATGAATGTAGACGTTTGCTTCCTACAGGAGCATAATTATAGGTGTATAAGGGAATTAATGTTGAAAGGTTATAGGTTATATTATATTATATTTCGAAAAGTTTCGCCTTTCCTCAGTCGAGTACATAGGAGGCAGCTGCCTCCTCTGTACTCGACTGAAGAAGCCTACTGTGTAGGCGAAACGTTTAGGAATAGTTACCTAACTCTAGCACACTTGTATTAAATTTGTTATTTAGGTTTTCGGACTCTCGGACATATTTCTGATCAGAAGAAACATTCTCCAATTACTTCAGGAAAACCAATTTAATTAGTCAAATTGGGACATTAAAAAAATTACACAACCTATAATCAAAATCAAGAGGAAACTCCTATGACGAGAGCACAAGAGCACTAAAAGTTTTAGTCGTAGCAAAAGATACGTTCTGCAGTTTTTGCTCATATTCCCCCAAAGATGAGCCTACACAG